>JAQBSW010003673.1:12500-79406 GCA_029291075.1 Eudiplozoon nipponicum
TTCTGGTCATATTTGAACTAATGTGTAACTAGGTGCGCGTCACATAATACATAATCCTTTGTGTGATCTTTGCGCATGAAGATTGTATATTAAATTTTATTAAAGCGTGATTTCCAAAATATATTTTGAAAATCCAAATTAATTTGTGACGTTAAAATACAATGCGCATAGAGCTATTTTTTAGAAAGAGTATTATGTACAATGTATGCATCAGTTACGTTTTCCAGGAGATTTGATGTACAGGTAACGATATCTAAAAAACTTGGCTATCATTGAAGTCATGAAATTTTCGTAAATTCCATAAGTACACTGTTAAAAGATAAGACTGTGTCACGGCAAGATTCAGGTGTGTATTTCGTTTAGTGGAAAGGCTAAGTCATTTTGCAAGAATTTGATTACTGAAGTTTTTATGGACTATTTTAATGAGAGAGAAAATAAGAATATTGAAGAAATTAGAAAATGACACAAAAAGTGAAGTTTTAGGTAATTTAATACCGACTGATATTGATAAACGTCCGCTCAATTTTTCCTTAAATAAAGTTTGCGAGCTTGAAGGTAACAATAAATCCGTCGTATATAACCGATCGAATAGCATAGAAAACCTACAGTCAGTCACACGTACTGACACGTCTCGAACTTCCCTGAACATCATCATCAGAGTACGACGGCAAACTGACTAGGTGGATCAAACTGCCTATAGATGGAAAAAATTTAGATATGCGAATTTCATCTCTGATTGTCTCACATACATTGCATATGATTCGAAATGTCGGCTGTAAAATTCCATGCAGTCACGAGCATTAACTATCTGGAACGATAGCCAAATCTTTGTAAGTTATACGATTAAACAATCATTGATTGCACGGTTGATGATAACAGTTCCTTTAATCAGATTTGCTATCTTCAAAAAACACCAATTCCATTATATTTAGCCAGTCCAAAAGTACCAAAACTACAGTCAGTCAGACTAACTGACAAGTTTCGACTTCCCGTGATCATCGTCAGAGTACGACGGCAAACTGAATAGCGAGGATCTAACCTCAATACATACAAAAGGAGAGAAAAATTACAGTACGACGGCAGCCACCCCGCGTAAAGAAAATAATCGTGACTACACAAAAATTGTACAGCCGATGTTTCCAGTCAAGTAAAATATATGCGTGACTACTAGACGTAAGAGCCACATAACTTATTTTTCAAAAACTTATATATGCGCTGTGGTTTAACCCACGCTAATCAGTTTGCCGTTGTACTCTGATGAAGATCACGGAAGTTCGAAACATGTTAGTACGTGTGAAAGTAAAATGAGATTTAAGTTTATTTCTCATTCAAAAACTTAATCTGAGTACGACGGAAAGCTGACTATGTTGTTCGACGACTAATTAAATGTAATGGGATTAGTGTTTACTGCAAACTCGCAAACTTAATTTAAAGAATTTTTACCACCACCCACGCAATCAATAATTGTTAAACTGTTCACATTGTTGGCAGTTACGCGTATGCTTCTTATTTTCCCGAGTGTAGTCTTTCGTTTTCCCTTGTTCCGCAATTTTCTTTTCTCCATTTTACAACAGCGGTGATGCGGATTGCTGTGTTGAATGCTCATACTGTTTCGAAATTTCTGTTTCCGTATGTGAAACTGTTTCCTTCCCTTCAGTTTGTTGTCCATCCGATGGAATGATTGTTGAAGGAGTGTTTGGTCTTGCCTGTATGCTAGTAAATTGTTGTTCGTTTTTGCGATTCGTGGCCAATTGATTAGAATATAATGTTGATGAAACGATTGTCTATCGTTTCTGGTTGCGCTACTAAGGAACATGTTCAATAGTAAATTTAAACAATAACTATTTATCAGAACTAAATCTGTCTGCACAGCATTTTCGATATAGCAATTTCGTGTCATTTTAATATGAACTGTCGAAAGTTTTCGAGGAATTGACAGAACAGCTATCCTAGGAAATTGATTGTTAAAAGGAGGAATACAAAGAAACATAAGTGTTTTGGACCAGAAAAGAAAGGAATTTCATTAAAAATCCCATTTTAGGAGAATGTTGTTTCACGTACAACGCATGTACATCTAATGCGCCTAAACTACAAGTGTTATTTTAGGCAACAAATTTTTTGCCAGAAATTAAACAGAAACAGTTGTTAAATTTGATCTCAAATATTATTTACCAAAATACATTTGCAATTGTCGATCAACCTATGCAGGCTAATCGACCAAACGGTTTTTTCTCCTGAATAAAAGGAACATTGCAACTTAAATGCCTGTTCCAAATTAGATGATGAATACAAGTCTGCAATCGCGCAACAGTTAAACACACAACGTAAGTTCACCAGATGTTGCCTATCATAAAAATAATAAATGACATAACAGAAATGAGTAACCAGTATAAAAAGATAGGTGGATAAACAAATTGCAAAGCGTGTTCGAGCATTGAGTCTTAACTGGGTGTGATGCACGAAAATAATCCGTCTTTCTCTTATTTCACACTCTTTCAACGTTACATTTTCTAACTGTTTTACCCTTCAGAAGTAAATAAATAAGCACATATATATATATATATATATATATATATATATATATATATATATATATGTGTGTGTATATGTGTGTGTGTGTGTATTTGTGTTTGTGTGCTTATATAGTAAAATGAGGCAGAAGCGGTTCTTGTATTTGATAAAATTCCTTTCCACCTTTGCACATGGGAATGACATTACGAGTTTTATTAAAGCTAGAATTCCGAAATAAATTCAAATTTTTTACTAAAAGAAAAAGGTTATTAGCAGACATGTTACACGGGCAGATAAATAGAGAAAAATAAATTAATGGAAGAATCAGGAAAAACGCGAATAAACACATTAGACTGTGGTATCTTCATAGTCTTTACCCTAAGATGGAATTCATTTTTTCCTTAACAAATTACTGTAAATTTAAGTGTAAAAATGATTGTATGATAAGCACACACGTAACACTTCCAATTGGTGCAAAGGAAATATTATGTATATAGATAAAATAAATATTTTTCACATTTTTATTTTAAATATTTATAAATGCATACAGAAATATATCTCAAAATGGAAAAATGATAAGAGCAATCAAACGGAAAGAGATGGATAGAACACGAGATAGAAGATGGACAGGTAGATATACAAATACAGATGGGCAGCGAAAGCAATAAAAGGAGTGTGTGTGAGAGAGAGAGCCCGCGCGGATTAAATATTATATAGTTCAATTTTACGCCCTTTCTATCACCCTCAAATCAGACCCAATGTGCATTATTACTTTGCTTACCTAAATTCTCACTAAATAAAAAATATAAAGGAATTAGAATTATATGAAGCAGTGCGAACTAACGAAATAAAACTTGGTTGAAGAAATCACGCAAAGGATATACGGGCCATTGGCCTAAAATTGGCGTGTCGTTATGTGTGTGAATAATTTTAATATTTCTTCATTTATTTACGATTTCCTTTCTCATTAAACGTAGGTTTCACGCCCAAAAAAACATGAAAATTTCCGATAAAAGAAACATTTCCATCTTTATTTCTTTTCAAATATCTACAAATCAACATATTCATATATTTTCGACAGGCAAAAAAAACGGTAAAAAGTGAATTAGAAAGGGTATGTAGAATGGACCAACATCCACTCCTTAACGTGTAGCATTTCAAATTCAGGTCCAATGTTCAATAATGCATTTTCCGCCTGCATAAATCAGGCTTTAATTTATTTATCCACATCGCGTTACAAGTTGCTATTCCATTTCTGTTATTGGATATGGTGTCTTAAACTTTCGATCTGGTGAATATATGTGCAAATTTTCGGTAATATTTAGCGCAATTTAAGGCGTGTATTAACCCTTCCATTCGTCACATGTGTTTAAATTGTGTTGTCCTTACACTGTAGATATTAACCGTCTGTCGTACCGTATACATAAATCGATCGACGATGTTTTATGCATGTATATTAAGAAATAATGTTTAAGATCGTCACTGACGGCTGTTCCTTTTTAATTATTGACAAAGGCCAGTAGTTTTGCTATGTTGTTCGACAACTGGTTAAATACAATGGGATTGGTGTTTACTTCAAGCTCGCAAAATTGATCTAAAGCAAGGCAAGCTTGATAGATTAAAAAGCATGGACAAATTAGCTGCATTACGTTTGCGCCTGAAAGCCGCTTTGACTTGCTTCTGTGAGTGACGGAACGAGCGTTTCCGAAATCCTTCAGTTCCAACTAACCATCCCCAATCTGCCATTATAGAACAGATACTACGTTACCTGGGCAAGTAATATTTAAATAAATATATAAGTAATTAAACAAGCATTGGCTGCGTGGACGGTGATAAAAAATTACTCTTTATTCAGGGTTGCGATCTTGATATAATAAGGGTAATGATGATTACGATGACGACGATTACGGTGAGGATGACAGCGATTGCGATGATGATAAAGTTAATAAAAATAATGTTGATGATGATGAAGATGAATAATATGACTATCAGTATTAATTGTAGTAAAATTAATTAATATTATTTTTGGTAATAGAAGTAGTAATAATAATAATATCATCACAATTGTATTTGCTACTCTTCATCTGCTGCCTCATCTTAAACTTATTATTAGTACTTTATGGTAAAAGTAATAAATGAATATTTATAAAAATAATATAATAATAATATTATAACTATTATTACAACAACTAAGATTATTATTATTACCATTATTATCACAAAAAATAATAATAGTAATTATTATTAATATTATTATTAGTATTATTTTAATAACAATAATAATAAAAATAATAATAATAATAATAATAATAATAATAATAATAATAATAATAATAATAATAATAATAATAATAATAATAATAATATACATAATACACTCCTAACGTGCAAAAATAATATCAAATTGGACCAGATACATCTTTTGAACACATTATTAAAGAGTGGCGTAATTAGCTTTGCATAGTAAATACGTTATGTTCATGAGAAATTCCCTGTACTTAGAAACTGGTTGCTATTGCAAACACTGCTTCGAATTTTTAAAAAAGATCCGAAAAATATCAGGTTAAAGTCAGAACACGCGAAAGACGATAGTTTGTATTTACTGGATGTCCTACTAAAGATATATGAGGATAGTAAATTAGCCAGAACAGTTTAACACAAAATAACCTTATCTACGCAGTATTTGCATAAAAGCATTTTTGTGACTTTTCAATGAAAATTACCAAAAGTTCGCGGCTGTTTCTCAAGTACTGACGGATGGATTAGTCCAGATAAAAAAGGTGACGAATAAACTAAAGCAACAAACTATCTGATGTCTAATGACTATCGAAGACAACTGATTGAGTCAACTATTCTTCAAATTAAGTTTGCTAGCATGAAAGCACCAATCCTATTGTATTTAACCAGTCGCCGAACAACGTGACAAAACTACTATCAGTCACACGTACAGACGCGTTTCGATATTTTATGATCATCATCAGAGTACAACGGAAAACTGACTATCGAGGATCAAGCCGCAACGCATACATATGGAAAGCTAAATCCGATTTGCGGCGCTCAACTCTGGTAGTCTCATATAAATTTTACTTGATCAAAATTGTCAGCTGCATAATTTATAATATTAAAAGGGGAAATCAAAAGAAATAGTATTATTTATGACCAAAAAGAAATTATTTTACATGAACATCCCATTCATGGAGGATGCTGTTTACCACAAACCACAGAAGAAAATTGAAGCAGCATTCATACACACATTTAATGTGGCTAAACTATAAGCGTAATTTTAGACAAAACATTTTAATTAACTTTTAATTAAAGAGAACCAACCATTAATGTCGGCCTAAAATATCATTTGTTAACATACAGGCGCAAGTTGTCGATCAACTTACGCAAGCCAATCGACCAGGCAGTTAGTTAAATACTGTTTGTTGCGAAGAGCCAATATATATGCAAATATGTATTAGGTGTTGTGAACCTGGTAACAAATTAGTTCAGTTGTGACCAGAAGGAAACAACAAAGACAGCATGAACGGAAAGTATAATCTCATGCTCATTTGTTTCGTGCTAACTGGCGACTCATCAGGAGTGGTTAAAGGGCGTAATACCGGCTCCTACTAATGAGTCGCCAGTAAGCACGAAACGAATGTGCATGAGATTATACTTTCCGTTCATGCTGCCTTTTGTTTATCCTTCTGGTCACAAATGAACTAATTTGTTACTAGGTGCGCAACACCTAATGCATACTTGCATATGTATTATATCTCCCATACAAACGGTATTTGACTGTTATATATTGAATCGAATGATGTCATACTTACCGCGATATGTGATAACTGATATCGATCAAGGCCAGAGTGTATGGACATACTGGAGTAACAGGTGTTCAGAAATTGTTGTAATTCTCATTTTCGGTTAACTTTAGCATACATTGATATCCATCATGTTAGTACCATGTACCAATTTGGAAACCATAGTGTTAGTACTATGAACCTTTTCGGTACAATAATGTTGGTATCGGTTACTAACACAATAGCCATAGTGTTAGTATCATTTACAGACTTCGTATATATATTATATAGTGTGAGTTAGCGTTGAAATCGCATTGTTGAGACTTTATATAATGTTAGCTTCACTGCTGCAGGTGTATACATTTGTCTAGGAGATTGTAGCGTCATATTATCCCACATTCCTCACCCAATTATATAGTGGTTAAAGGGCGTAATACCGGCTCCTACTGATGAGTCGCCAGTAAGCACGGAACGAATGTGCATGAGATTATACTTTCCGTTCATGCTGTCTTTGGTTTATCCTTCAGACGGTTAGTTACTCCAGTGTGAGAAATTTTAAGCATAAACTCGTTTTAAATCGAATGGTAAATACACGTCTTCAATGGCGCAACATAACTTTGAAACCGCTCACGATATAGCGTTTAAGATAATAACAGAATGCCATAACAGTAATGAGTTAGCCACATATGAAGTCTGTTGATAAACAATCTGCAGCCAGATTTATGCAACTAGAAAACGCATGTGCAGGCATTAAGCTTAAACTGGAGGTGTCGCGGGCAATTTATTTGTATTTCCCTTGTTTAACACTTCCACTTCGTTAACATTTTTTGCATTGTTTGAGAATTAGACACTTAACAATTAAATACCGTTTGTTGCGGAGAACTAAAATATACGCAAGTATGTATTAGATGCGAACCTAGTAACAAATTATTTCAGTTTTGACCAGAAGGATAAACTAAAGACAGCATGAACGGAAAGTATAATCTCATGCACATTCGTTTCGTGCTTACTGGCGACTCATCAGTAGGAGCCGGTATTACGCCCTTTAACCACTATATATTCGGTAGAAGAATGTGGAATAATAGGACGGTACAATCTCCTAGACGAATGTGTAAACCTTCGACTTCAACGCTAACTCACTCTATGTAATATATATACCGAGACTGTAAACGATACTAACACTATAGCTATTGAGTTAGTAACCGATACCAACATTATAGTACCGAAAAGATAAATTTACTAACACTATGGTTTCCGAGTCGGTACATGGTACCAACATGATGGATATCAATGTATGCTATAGTTCACCGAAATTGAGATTTACAACTATTTCTGAACACCTGTTACTCCAGTAAGTCCATCAACTCTGACCTTGATCGATATTAGTTATCAAATTTTGCGGTAAGCATGACATCATTCGATTCAATAGATAACAGTTAAATACTGTTTGTTGCGGAGAGCTAATATATATGCAAGTATGTATTAGGTGTTGCAAACCCAGTAACAAATTAGTTCAGTTATGACCAGAAGGATAACTGATATCGATCAAGGCCAGAGTTGATGGATTTACTGGAGTGACAGGTGTTCAGAAATAGTTGTAAATCTCAATTTAGGTGAACTATAGCATAAATTGACATCCATCATGTTGGTACCATGTTCCGACTCGGAAACCATTGGGTTAGTACCATGTACCTTTTCGGTATAATAATGTTGGTATCGGTTACTAACACAATAGCAATAGTGCTTAGTATCCTTTACAGACTCGGTATATATATTATATAGTGTGAGTTAGCTGTTCGCATTGTCGTAGACTATATGTTGCTTCACTATTGCAGGTTTACACATTCGTCTAGGAGATTGTACCGTCCTATTATCCCACATTCCTCACCCAAATATATAGTGGTTAAAGGGCGTAATACCGGCTCCTACTGATGAGTCGCCAGTAAGCACGAAACAAATGTACATGAGATTATACTTTCCGTTCATGCTGTATTTGGTTTATCCTTCTGCTCATAACTGAACTAGTTTGTTACTAGGTTCGCAACTCCTAATACACACTTGCATATATATTAGATCTCCGCAACAAACAGTATTTAATTGTTGTTGTTAGTGTTGCTTCTTTTGTTGATTTTGGTGTTGATTTTTTTGTTGTCGTTTTTGTTGTTGCTAATACAACTACTTTTGTTTTTACTATTTTTATTATTAGCGTTATAACAATAATGAAAATTATTCACCCTATCGTTGTTATATGTATTATATAGTTTGAACGCCTACTTTGATGACACTGATGGAAGTAAGTTTTCAGAGCATTAATACTTCGAAAACTGTAAATTATAACCAAACGTAATATGATTAAATTTTATAATGATAATTGTAGCAGTAGTAGAAGCATCAGCAACAAAAGAATGCAATGTGCGCATTATAGTTAAAGATGGTTGGTAAAAAGTGAACACAAATCAACCTTTATTGTGAATATGCTAAACAATTCGAGTGTCTCGCGATTCAAACATGCTAAGCGTGTCGACTTAGTCTAAGAACATCCTGTCAGCTTGACCAATGGGCGTGATAATCAAAAATCGTTTTTGAACATGGTAACCAAATGATGTTCGAACAAAAGTTAATAGAGTTTATGCGAAAATTGTTCGCAATGCAGATTGCATTTTATGAAGTAAAACGAACGCTAAAAAGTGATAGAGACAACATAAACGACGCTGAATTTCATAATGACAATGACATAATTGATGAATGTCAAAATTATATTAATATGATGATGTCTAGGATTATGAAGTTAAATAAGATAATTTTAGTGATAACAAAGACGTCAAAATGATAAGAAATAACGTCAAGGATATTGATCATATGTTACTGCTAGAAAAGAAAAGGAGGATGAATATATTTAGGTTGATGATGACAAAGAACAAATAGAAAGAGGATGGTGACTATAAAAATGTGCTACACCGTTAGAAAATATGTGGTAAATGATATTGGGGAATTGGAAGAAGATGGTGAGCCAACTGAATTGGTGGTCGACTGAGGATAATTAGTTTAAAGGCCTCTGTTAACATGATTAATTGGGAAATGAATAGAATGAATAGTAGTTGTAAATGCCGATGTTTAAAATGGAACTTTATAAGACAAAAATGACGCAAAAGAACGAGTGGAAGAGGATGCTGATTACTGATAGATATATCACAATTATGGTTAATAGACGGATGATGATGGTGCGGAATAGATGGAAGACTGTCAATGACTTAGATAAATAGGGGACTATGAAGATAAATAGATTAAAAACTATGACGAACATTAAGAAGTTAAATAAGGGACGGATGGATAATCAGTGAAAATTGATGAGGATTCCAGTGTTGAAAATGAAAATGTGGAAGATAAAGGTGAACAGATTGAGGCCGACGATGAAAATAGTTTAAGAGGATGACGATTAAGTATAGGTTCAAGTCTAAGATAGTTAAAAGGTAAATTTTGGTTGTTTGGAGTAGATGGCAAATGGTGATTGCGTTAAAAAGGTGGGAGACTATGGTAATGACTAGTTGAAAAATATGACGAACATCATTAATTGGAAGATTTGGAGGATGTATAATCGGTGAAAACTGACAATGCAAACTGAAAGGCGAAATAAGTTTTGAATGGTTGCGCAGTGCACTTCAAATATTGAATCTCCGCGATTAGCGTTCGCGGGTTGTCACTTTGCATTATCAGTTTTGCAAAGATTCGATTGATCCCCATTTCAAAATACTTTGCAAAACTGATAGTGCAAAGCGACAACTTGCGAACGCATATCGCAGAGATTCAACATTCGAAAGACGAAATGTAAAGATGATGCAATTATTGATTTTGGTGAAGATAATGAACAGTGATAAATAGAAGTAGGTGGAAAACTAGTGCTGTTATCAGGTAGAAGATGATGGTTAGCAAAAGTCGGAATATGTTAATATAACGGATTTTGCGATGTATTATAAGGGTAAATACGTAAAAGACGGTGGACATGATCAAATGGAGGGAGACTAGGATGTATAACAACTGTAAATTTATTATAATTATAAAGAAGAGTTTCATGATGAAAATGTGAAATACGATGAAGGTAGCTATGAGAAAGTGCAAAAGGACATGATGAATATATGTTAGATTAGAAAGACGAGGAAGTAGTACATGCTTACCAGAATGATGGTGCAAATGTCGAGGATGTTCATGATACTGGATAGGTGGCAACTGATGATGATGAATAGGTGGAAGTTTATCTAGGTAATCAAAATGAAGGCAGTACTAAGAAGGATGACAATGAAAAGCTAAATTATGATGCTTGCTGTGATAACCAAGTGAAAATGATCGTTATGAATAAATGTCAGATTATGTGGAAGAGAAATGGGTAGACGTTTACATGGATGACAATGAAAAAATTGAGGATGTTGACGCTAAAGCAAGAGTTAAAGTTGATTTTGATGAGAAAGTGAAAGTTTATGAAGAAGAGTTAATGTGAAGAATGTGAGGAGGAGAATGACGCCGAAAAGTAAAATAATTAAATATGATAATAATAATAATAATAATAGCAATAATAATAATAATAATAATAATAATAATAATAATAAAAATAATAATAATAATAATAATAATAATAATAATAATAATAATAATAATAATAATAATAATAATAATAATAATAATAATAATAATAATAATAATAATAATAATAATAATAATAATAATAATAATAATAATAATAATAATAATAATAATAATAATAATAATAATAATAATAATAATAATAATAAGGATAATAATAAGCTTTAAAAGAAACATATTAAAGTGACAGGAAATAGATAATTTACTCACTTTTCGGATTGCGTACCGCAATGTTTAATCCACTGTCATCATGATTTTTCCAGATATCTAAATAAAAAGTAAAAATGAGGCAGTTTAAACTAATATCAATTGACATACCGATTTTCAACTTAGTGGGTGATGTGTTTGCTATTGAAAAAGATTTCCGTACCCGAAAATCGAAATATCTAGAAAAAATAAGGGATGACAGTGGATTCAAACATTTCTGTACGCAATCCAAAAAATCAGGTAAAAAAGGATAATAATAATAATAATAATAATAATAATAATAATAATAATAATAATAAAAATGAGTTATAATGATGATCATGATCATGATCATATTGGTGTATGTTAAAAATGTCCAGGTAGAAATTGTTGCAATCAAATGATAGAAGTGTGTGAGAAAAATAATTATGATGAAGAAAAATTTATCTTAGTACTATTTTACATTTTCAGAATAATAATTAGTTTGTTTTAATTTAGCTATAGCAGAATTTGTGCCTTCAAAATTCCAGTCATGTACATTATCATTTTCATTACCATCATCATCCTCATCATGCACATCCATACATAAGCCAATTATAACTAATGTTTCACTATCATATAGCCATAAGAAGCCAAACAAATAAACAAGAAAATTTTTAAAAATAACCACAAAAACACTTATTTAGGCACAAAAATTATTAACAGATAAATACTGCTTGTTGCGGAGATCTAATATATATGCAAGTATGTATTAGGTGTTCCGAACCTAGTAACAAATTTGTTCAATTGTGACCAGAAGGATAAACCAAAGGCAGCATGAACGGAAAGTATAATCTCTACACATTCGTTTCGTGCTTACTGGCGACTCATCAGTAGGAGCCGATATAACGCCCTATATATATTATATAGTGTGAGTTAGCATTGAAGTCACATTGTCGTTGACTTTAGATTATGTTAGCTTCACTATTACAGGTTTACACATTCGTCTAGGAGATTGTACCGTCCTGTTATTCCACATTCTTCTACCAAATATATAGTGGTTGTGTTGCTGCAATACCGCCCTACTGAAGAGTCGCCAGTAAGCACGAAGCGAATGTGCATGAGATTATACTTTCCGTTCATGCTGCCTTTGGTTTATCCTTCTGGTCACAACTGAACTAATTTGTTTCTAGGTTCGCAACACCTAATACATACTTTAAAAAATTATTAGTAAGATATACGAGAGAGAGAGTACCTAGTTCCTATGAGTATATTAATCTCAAGAACTCACAGAAATCAGGCAAACTAAACCTCGACATTAGACCATTATAGCCAAATCAGCTTTAACGCAAAGTTACATCAACAATACCGCTTCCTTGCGTCTTTCACTTTATGACGTCCTAAAAAACCAAATTTTGTAGCTAATTCTGCTTTACTAATAAAAGAAAGTTATGAAGTTGATTCTACTACAAATCTGCAACTACATCGCCACTAAGCTTGATTCGAATGTTTTCAAACCAAAAAATATAATGCGCATTTGGACTCAATTGTGACAGACGAGTGGGTCCTGTACTACCCAATTTGTATGTAAGTGACTTCAACTGCTTCTTTCATCTCAAAATCTGCCCACCTTGTTTCTTACGCCAATCTGGCGCTGGATGAGAGACCAGAGCTCTACTGGGCAATCGAATTCAGGGCAAACGCAAAACGCGACCGAGCCAACAAAGTTGATGGAGCCTTATTCGTTTTTCGAACGAGAAACACTTGATGGCAGATCAATAAAATACGTCTACGGATGTCAACTTTGGTCATTCGTTTTTGGTAACTAACATATGCTATGCTTTTCAGACAACGATGGTCGAATGTATGCAAGCTTCTGAAATCATGAACTCTAAGGCGCCAAGTCTCACATGCGTATAGTAAAAATGCGCGTACAGATGTATTGTAAAAACGACCTTTAAAGCAGTGAACTACTCGCATCACCTCGTCAGACATATTGCCTAAGTTATTGATAGAGCTCCCAAGATATGTAAACCTGTCAACTATGTCTAGATCTTCATTCTGCAGTCGCAGAGTTGGAGTGAGTGGTGGGTGATCCTGTAAAAGTATCTTACATTTAGAGGGTGCGAATTTCATACCGAAAGACGGAACAACGTCTGCTAATCTATTCAAGGTGTCCTGAGCAGAATCTCGATTGTCGAATAATAGTACGATATCGTCTGCATAGTCAAGATCGACTAGTTTACCGCCCAGGAGAACTTCAACACCTGCATCCTGAATGTGTGGAAGAGTGTTGTTCATAATAGCATCGATTACAAAATTAAACAAAAAGGGGAAAGTGGACAGCCTTGACGAACACCACTGCTGGTTGTAAAGTTGTGCGTTAATTCGTTGTAGACCTTAACGCGACCAGAATTATTTGTGTAGAGAGCACGTATAATATTAACAAATTTTGTAGGCACACCACTTTTCGACAGAATATGGAATAAAACATTGCGATCCACCGAGTCAAATGCACCCTGAAGTCTAGAAAGACGGCTATTGTGGGACGGTGATATAAATGTCTCTGTTCAAAACTATTATCTATACAACCTCGTCCTGAGCGGAATCCGGCCTGTTCTTCTCTATTGTGTGATTCACGTGAAGCGCTAAGACGACGTAGGATAATCGAAGCAAATAACCTAGACACGACTGGAGTCAAGCTTATACCACGATGGTTATCGCACGAATTACGATTGCTTTTTTGAAGATAGGAATGATGGTCGACTCATTCCAATCAAGTAATACAGTATAATTATACAGTATATTAAACAGTATATTTCTCATTAGGAAGACAAAACACAATAATAGCAAAGTTTTATGATGATTATTTATTTTGAGAGTACTAAACATCACTTTAAAATCCTCAATTTATATACATCCTGGGTCTGTATTTGATTATGTGGTTGGCAACTAGTATGACTAGATTTTACTTCTATTACTTGTTTAGATTTAGTAGTAAGTGTATATGCGTATGTGTCTGCTTTCGTGATGTCTAATATCTGGTCATTCAAGTATTGTTGGATTGACGGGTCACCAAATGTACGCCATGTTACCTGATCTGCGTTTTGACTAACGCAGTTTTTTGTTCCAGTAGTTTTCTTTCTTTAACAAAATATTTCGACTGCCTTTATCGGCAGCCTTTTCAGTTAGTCCAACATTACTTGTTTTACAAAACAATTGCGTTATTTCCTCTGGTCATATTATTTATAATTCAGACCGATCTTTCAGTAGATATTCGCGTGTTATATATGTGTTTGTGTGTGTGCATTTCCGTAACTATTATGTTCATCTAACTGAGCTGAATATGAATTTATTATTTGCATGCGTCAACTACTTAAAATGACGTAACTGAGGTTGCCCTCACATTTTCTGGTGGGGGAATACCAATAATTCAGAAACACTCGTCGCAAAAAACATGTCATTATGAGTGATAAAATTATAATTCCAAATGTCCCATGTACATGTTAAGTTTAAATTCAAACCGCTCAGGTTTTACTCAGGATAGATTTGTTAATAACAGCTATTGTCATAATATTACATAGGCGCACGCCACGCATGTACAAGAGTATGTGTATACATAACTAAAAAGAGTCAGTTAAATATAATTGATACACATGTACGTACATCTAAATGAATCTGCAATCAATAGACATAAATTTAATCTTTGCACGCGTCAGAATTTTTATGAATTCTAAAAATATGAAATGCTGTATTATTAGAATGATCTCAATAGGTAGTGTGGGTTTGCAAGACACAAAAATAAGTGTTCAAATCACTAAGAGTTTTAAAATCAAACTAGTAGTAAGAGGTGAAATTTAGAAGGACTATATTATAAATTGATTATACATTACATGAATAAAAAGCCACTAATAAGTCAATCTTACTCCGATTTTCTTAATCGAACCTAACGATTTTTCAACAGCTGTTTCACTCATAATATTCTCTCTAGATTTAATTTCGATAAATTCTCTAATCAATCTCGACACCCTATTACGACTACTTGACGAGAAAGATCAGATTATACAATATGTCCATATTTACATGCAATTGTATGTTCAACTCTTCTTATCTTGGTTGTGCGCATGGTCTCGCCAACATACATGATACTACAATCATTGCATTGGATTTAAATCTTTTCTTTTTAGTTGGGGAAATTAGTACCCAGTGTAAGGGACTGTTTTAATACGGTCCTTATATTGTATTTTAAAGCTAATGCTTTCACTCTCCTACTTAACATAGAGTCCGGTAATACCATGAACTTACACTCTTCCTTCTTCTTATCCGCTTTTATGTAACTAAAATTAGGATTATATTTCATAACGACAGCCATCATTGTTGCACCGATTAAATGAAGAGGATAACCATTAGCCTTGAATATATCGCGCAGTTTACCTAATTCTAACTTACTATGCTTTATATCTGATTAGCTAAGGCTTCTTAATTTTAATGATTTTTAAGATACCGATTTTCGTAGGATACGGGAGATTTTACTTGAAATTAAGAAGGATTTCGGAATAATTATCCTTCCTGTAAATATCTCTTTCTAATTTCTGACCATTAATAATTAATTTGATGTCCAAAAATGGCAATTCACCTGATGATTCCCTTTCCAGAGTAAATTGGAGTTCGCTCATTCGATTAGATATATTTAAGAAATTTACCATTTCTTTATCACCATGGTACCAGATCATTAATATGTCATCCAAGAAACGTAGGTACAATTTTCGTTTCAGTGGATTCTTATCCAAAAGATTATTTTCCAAATAATGCATAAAGATATTTGCAATTGGGAAAGACAAATGTTGATCCATCGTAAAAACTCGATTTTGTTTATAAAATTCTTTCCCAAATTCAAAATATGTTGGCTGGTACGTGTACGAAGGTTTTATCCCTGAATATCGTCTTTCGTTTCGCCTTGTTCCATAATATCTCGTTTTTAACAGCGCAGGGTGTGTGTATTTCATTTTTGAATGCTTATATTATTATTAAATTTCTGTCGGTGTTAACAATGATTGTAATACCCTATGTGCAGCTGTTAATTCTACTGCAGTTTCTTGGCAATCCGATCGAACGCTTGTGATGTATTAGTGTTAAATTATAAAATAAATCGTAAATAAAAAACATTATTCTTTTAAAACTGTTAAACATTTTAAGCTGAATTAAACCATCTACATAAATAATTTTTTGTGCGTAAAAGTTTAAAATACCAGTTTTTTGTATGCTATCTAAATCACTGTAATTTTTCAGAGATAAATTATAGCGTTTATTTAAGAAATATAAAGTAGTTTATTTTCATACGGTCAGATATTCGTTGTGCAGAAACATCCGTTTTTAAATAATAAATATTACTAATTGCACAACAAATCACCGTGTCGTCGACTGAAAAATAAGAATATAATGTCAAAATGCTGCCTATTGGGAATTTTGGTGACTTACCAGCGTGAAACGCTATACTTCAGCACCATTCGTAGACCCAGTTCCTTCAAATAGAGGCAAAATCATTTTATCCAGCAGTAGCACTACTTGGTGTCTTGGCTTCCGACGGCAGTCGACAAGAGGTGTTGTCTAATGATATGGGACGTTTTGGCACTGAAGCTAGTTTGTGCTAGACTACGAGATGATTTACTACTAATGCCCGCACGATCCACACGGCCAACAATATTTCGACTAGACAGTGAGCTTATCTCACATTTCATAGCGTGAAGGGCACATGTCCGCGTGGCGTCAATCAGAGTGTACGGAGTCGGTAATGGCTCTTGCCTTATTTGCTGAACTGGCTTATGACTTACTGATGAAAGTAGCCTTGATGTGCCGCCCGTATGCTGTGACAAATTGTTAACTGAAAGATTACGGTTACCATCAAGACATATTTCCAACTGATTGAGCGAAGACGCATTGCCGGCATGAGGAAGGATTCCAATATCAGCAGGCACCTGGTCAACTTCGAATGTTGGCATTTTAAAGTGTCTCTCGCCGGTAATTATTGTATTTAGCCCGTTGTTACAATTGTTCTCAGTAAATGCTTCATCAGCATGACTATGCTGTATATGATCACAGTTTTTAGTATTCATTGCAAGCGAAACAGCAGTGCTGCTATGATTGGTCGATAGTTTTACCGAAGAACTGTTGATGCCAGTACGTAAAACAGTCCCAGCTTGCGTCATACTAGTGTGCGGACAACGTGGATTTACACAACTACCAACCGAAATGGTGCCGTTTGATGAATCTGAGCAAAGATTCGTTACAATAGTAAATCGAAAATACAGAAAGTATAGTATTAAATACGAAAGGAAAAACTCCATGTGTGCTTTGGGAAAAATAACCAGTCTTACCCATACGGGATACGAAAAAGATCCAGTTAACGGCGGCCGGTGGCTCCGCGTAAGCTTCACAACAACAAACACTCACGCAAACACGTGTGTGGGATTCGCAAAAAACATTTTAGCCTTAGGATGCCCTTTATAATAAATCGGTATTATTTTGGAATGCGAGCCTTAATAATATTCATATTATCGTTTCTATGTGCAAAATGATAAAAAAGTCGTTAATGTCCACCTCAAATATTATTTACCAATATAAATGCAAAAGTTGTCCATCAACTTAGGTAGGCCAGTCGATTATGCTTTTACATCAATGATGTTTTTTTTATATATTCCTTAAAAGTAATTTTCGTTTGCGTAGTGCTGCTGATACCACAATTGACGGTTGCGGGACAATTGAAAGCAGATATGAGTGTATATGTTGTTAGTTGTGGGGGGCAGGTGGGAAGTTTCTTTGATACATGTAAGTAAAGAAGGATGGGTATTAAGACCGGATATTGGGGCAGAAAAACACAGTACTTTAGAAGTTATTATAACTATAAATAGATTTGACTTGAATGAGGATATAAAATTTGCCAAAAGTTGTTTATTCTGTGAATATGGTGTCAACGCTAAAGATGGGACTGGAAATGTAGTCCCAAAAATTCGGAAAACATTTGGCAAATATTAATTTTATTATATTTCCGGACAAGCAGTGTATGAATGGCGATTGGACCAGAGAGAACTCATCAATCAATAAAAAATGCAAGCTGTGCACCTGGAAATGTAAAGGAATCAATATTTTACCGACCTATAAGTGCTACATCTAGTAATCCAACTTTGCATAAATCATCGTAATATATTCACGGATGCGAAGATTACGAATACATGCATTTACTTATATGATATAATGTAACATATAAAAAGTTATTTTACAATTGACAAAGAGCATGTACGAGCACAGTATAGAAGCACGGTAAAAACTCATTTATATATGCAACCTGTATCAACTAGCGACAAATCAATAGAAGCCAGCCTTATGCTCCAGACAACGGAGAAATTTGATGAAGACGTTTTGGACAGTTGGACTGTGCAATCTCCTATGCGTAAAAAAATTATAGAAGCAGTGGATTCAAATGTATATAAGGAGTCATTCATGACGCGAATTCAAAGCCTTCTCACAATATTTAATATGCACCAATCGTGCAAAGATTATCCAAACCATCATAGTAGAGATAAATTGAATTTCACAAAACTAGAGATCAACAAACTTTTATGAAGAATTTCTACTTCAGAAAAAACCTCACAATTCGACCTAAATTAAATACAGTTATAAACATTGTATGGTATATAGGAAAACGAATTCTAACAGTATAATATTTCACAATTCTTGTACGCAAAGAGTTTTAAAAAATTTAATTTTGCATAAGGCATAGTGTATCTAGTAACACTTTAATCAATTTCGTATCTACAGAATATACCTATCTATGATAGCTCTAATATATCACATGTATCACACATTGAGGCTACTCCCCTACCAATGCCCTCAATGAGTCCAAATTCCATATATTTTTCGCCTGATTGTGTAGCAAAAATGAACAGCGCCTAAAACGTGCATACATATACCTTGATCTAGTGATCTTACTTCACGAAATACTGGTTACTTACGGACGTTGAAATAAGTTCGTGTACAAATTCTGTATTGGTTTATTACTGTGTTAAACTACCGGTAAAGTGACAGATTAAATCAATTTGTACCCAAACTTTCTTAAGAAATATCAAACACACCATTTAGAGATATCAAGTTCGTAGAATTTGGCGTTTCCCGTTTAGCTTGATCGGGCAAAGAACCAGAAAAGCTCGGTAGGCGACGTCGAGGCGACGGATATACAGACGATTTCAAATGACAGCATTCGCTGTGTGGAATAGAAGCCGCGCAAGCGACGTTATTTGCAGCATTTCCAGTTCCAGCCCACTGGCCCAGTGACAGTAGAGCGAGGTTTACGGCGTTTGAACAGGAGACGTGCTTTTTTCGCGCATTCAAACAGACAACCGCATTGCTGCTAGCAGAGACAGGCTGCAAAGTATCCGAATTGGTCCTATTCTTTAATGTTATCTGCACTGGAGACTCTGCAGGACAATAGGATAATACGGGACTGGTGTAAAAGCACGTTCGAGCAGCTGAATCAGAACTCGTACTAAGCTTTGATGGAATGAATTTTGGTTGGTTTATGTCATTAGATGAAGAGACAAAACACGAACTCGTCAATCGTGGCTCAACAGCTCTCACAGATAAAGTACATCGCGTTCTGGCAATTCCATCTGATGCAGAAGATAATTTCGGTGATACCAATGATGTGATAGGTAGACCATTTATTCGATGTCTCGTCACCTCAGATGACTGATTAACTCGCTGGGAACACGTAGAACAATTCGTGGTTGAAACA
Organism: Eudiplozoon nipponicum; assembly: GCA_029291075.1. Classification (NCBI taxonomy): domain Eukaryota; kingdom Metazoa; phylum Platyhelminthes; class Monogenea; order Mazocraeidea; family Diplozoidae; genus Eudiplozoon; species Eudiplozoon nipponicum. The sequence continues at coordinate 32,388 of JAQBSW010003673.1, forward strand.
TTCTAAAATGGAATGTATAAATGAACAACAAAACCACTGATAGCAATCTATAAACCAATAAGTACGCAAAGATAATCATAGTATAGTTCAACCAACAGTTCAATGTTGGTCAATTGAATTATTTCATGGGATCACTCTACAGCACTAATTGATGTAACTCGATAATTCTTTAGGTTAAATATGTTCATTTGCAACTTTTTGTGACAATTTATTAAAAAAAGTCGGCGATCCACCAATTAAGATGTTGGGACTGGTGCGTTAATAAAAATAAACCAAAAAAGGTTAACCTAAAATAGGATAACTAGTAACTTATTAGGTCATATAGGAACAGAAAGACATGCCAAAGTCGGCTTGAAAAATTTGATTAGACATATTACCGCGCACGGTTTGTGCTTAATGCCTATACTTCAGTAGGAGCAAGCAATGCGCCTCCAGGCCACTTCAATTAAGCTACGTGCAACAAAAGAGTGATGCAATCTCGTAGACAGTGTCCAATGAGTGTTCTCGAGTTACGCTCCCAAATTCTTCGTTAATAGTGCTGAAATATGCGTTTGAAGTACTCGACTTAATAATTATTAATGTGTTGGTGGGATGAATTTGCGGTTGAGAAAGTTTTTTTAAAACAAGAAGTCCAAGCATCCTGAGTAAAAATGAGCAGTAATTTTAGACAACTTGTTTCGCAAAACAAAAGCCAGGTATGAAATATGCACTTTTCTGACAATTTACCTAATCCACGTGTCCCATATTGCATGGATTCTTTTGACAAATCGTCATTAAGCAAAAAGCGCACACCTTTCTACAGAATTACATCTGATATTGATTTAGAATTCAGCAAATCCTCCAGTTTTGATATGAAGTAATATTTCTTTGGACTCGCCATGCATGATTTAGAAATTGAGGTTTCATTTCCCAGCCACGTAAAATATTTAAATTTTTTATACTGCTACTGCTATTACCGCTGCTAATACACAGCATAAAACTAGCGAAGTACACTGCGAATTTATAGCCGAACAATAAGGAAATTCATGGTTTACTAAACTGCAAATGGGCACAGGCGAGCGGCAAGATTTACTATCATACGGCAAACAGTCTTTTTACTGCGCTTATTGACATAAATTTTATGATTATAAAATATTTTATTTATTTCTCAAAATGGAAACATTTTTTGTTGATATAGGATATATTTCATGAACAATAGAGATCATTAAAAATGTATAAGGTGTTTACCTGGAAAACGAACTGCGCGTAATTTAACCGATGGAGCTGACGGTCTTCTTTTATCTCATGCTTTTCTAAACTCTGCTCGACCGTATTTGTTTTGTCCAAAGTAACGCCCAACTGTCAAAAACAAAATAATTAATCTAGATAATTTTCATAAACAAATATTGTTTAGAACAAATGCTTTTCGCGAAAGGGAATTGATTAGTTTAGGTTCACGTCCCATATTTTCACTCCGAATATGTTGGTGTCATCTTCCGGGCTCCATTATCTACAGCAATTTAGGTAAACGGTTTTGTATATACTTATTGGAAAATCTCGTTATGATAACTGACTGTTTATGAGGCGCATGCGTCATGTTTATATATATATATATATATATATATATATATATATATATATATATATATATATATATATATATATATATATATATATATATATTGTTGATACAATTAAACAATCATTGAATGCGCTTTAAGTAAACACGAATACATTCATAATGTATAATTATCTAATGGAACGTCAACAATTAATATGAAATCAATTTAATTTCACCTAGATTGGCGTACCCATGCTAGCAGTTCTGTTTAACCGTATGCTTTTTCATTTATCAATAAAGAGTCAGCTAGTTTTATGAAACTGTTGTTTCGTGAGCTTACATATGACAAAGGCGCCATGAAGAAGGCCTAAAACTATACATACATCAAGGATCGGCTTATCAAGACAGTTCAAAGAAAGCCTAAACTACTATATGGAGTATACACAAAAGTTAAAAATAATCCTAATTATTTGAAATTCATTAGCTCATCGGCAGGCTTTTCAGATTAAAATGCACAATTTAAATAAGTTAATCAGGGCTTCGATACTGAAACGTTTTACAACATCATCTGAGTTAATGCTTAATCATATCCATTCGAGAGCTTTCATCTGGATCACTTAGTGCAATCAAGTACTGCGTAAATGATTCCAAATTTAGCAAAACCATAGTTATAATTCCATTAGGATCAACAGTGGTATCTATGTGGACTAAATAGTTATAAATTTAATAAAATATAGTTTATATATGTTGTAGAATATAAGCGGTGAGTGCAGCCCGTACAAATAAATTAAAGTCTGCTTGAATCATCATCAGGAACGGAAGATTTAAACTAAAATTTGTAGAGTAAATGTTTCACTATGTTCTTTTGTTCAAGCAAAGATTCCTGGCTTAAAATATACACTAATAATTTTTTATTGAACCAATCGCACAACATAGCTAGATTCACAGTAGACGTGCCTAGATTTGAGCCCTGGCCGAAGTTAATTCTGGACAGTTCTTGAAGAGTTCCCAATAAGGCCCAAATCACTTTACTGGTTAAAACGCATTTACATTTACAATACCTAGATCATACCGATAATTGTGTGTAAATAATAAAACTGGTATTTCCATCAAGATCGCAACTTTCAATTAAAAAAACTGTCAACACTACCAGCACAAACCATGCTCGTTTAATCATCTTAATTTCCATTTCAATACCACCTCCTCATGTAATGTGGTGTCTGTTCGAGTATGACAGATTTTGGATGGTTAGTTGGAATTTTAGTTCTATAAGTATGCCGTATAGGCTTCACTTAAGGAAAAAACTAACCAAGAAACATTATTTAAGATCTAACTGAAAAGTGTGTTTGGTATGCGGCAACATATGTCAATGGTTAGAGTAACAGATTTCGAAGCAGGCCTGTCCAGGTCCGAGCCCTGTCCACGGCAATTTTGTCCAGCACTTGAAGAGTTCCCAATAAAGATGAAACCAGTATATCGGATAAATTGCCTTTTTTGCATTTTACAATAATAAGATCATACTTACAAATGTGTGTGTAACATGTAACTGATGTTTAAATCACGATCGCAAACTTTATTTAAATAAATAGCTAGACTATCGTGAACTGTGCGCACTGATACAGTTCGACCTTCCATTGACTTTATCTGAGCATTATGTTAAACGGACTACCGATATTTAATTATTTCTTATTATAAATGATGAAAACAAATAATAGTAAAAAAATGCTGCACTAAGCTTAGATATAGATTTCGCCATTTCTAAGGCAACATCAGTATATCTTTCTCGCAGTATTCCACGAAATATCCTGTGCATACGAGCGAGCGGATGTTAATCTCAAAAAGCAAGACGTTAAATGCCACTTGGCTTCAGTGTATGTTGTATTAAAGGCATGAAATCGGTTCTTGAATTTTATCGAAATTTGCCATTAAGATTCATTTTCGCATATGAGGTGTGAGCACATCAATTACAAAATATCTAACTACACTGACAAAGATTAATGCAAACGCCCAAAGTTAGAGTTACGAGCAAGATATTTATCAGCCTTTTCGTCAGAAATGAAATGAAGATATAATTCATTCCGCAGGATGATAAAAATAATTCGCCCACAACAGATATCCCAAAATGAGTTCAAATGAAAAGCTCTAAAAATACGCAGAGGTGACCGCCATTGCATATAATACTGAATGATCATGTTTTATGCTAAATAAGTATTCACATATCTGTTTCCCCATTTATTCTCTAGATATTTCGATACTCACTTTCAAGTATCATTATCAATTGTCCACTCAGCGCACGAAATATAGGCAAATAATAAATTAAGTAATAAATTTAATGGCATCTAAATATCGAACACAGCTAAGCACCAACAGAAAGCAAGACATCTGGTAAATAATTGGCACTGCATTCAGTCACTGTAGTTCCACTTTAATAACTATAAACGTGTATGGAGTTATATTTAAATGAAATTTTAATCGTTATCAAAACACGCACACGTATAATTAACATCACCACCAGCAAAATCAGTGGTTATTTAATTGCTGACTGTTTGGCAGTATTTACTGATTCAAAAACACCCATCAGTTACGTGCAGTTGATGAAAGCCAGTGTTATGTAATTAATAAAATGATTGTACTGATTGAAAAATCTTTCCAAAATTATAAACTGATCATAAATTTATTGCATATGCACTTCACAAATGTGTAAAAAGCAGAGCAGGTTCTTTTAAAGTTAGATAATAAAAACCGAACCAAAAGTTAACATCGCTACATAAAGATTTTTAGCCACAACGTCAGTCAAGACAGCGACATACATTTTGGTAATTCATAGAACAATTTACAGTCACGAGCGCATTTAGCTAAATAGTCCAGATAAACAAGCAAACAGCAGTTTTCAAAAATTATTATAATAAATAATAATAGACTGATTTTAATTCCTCATTTCGTGAATTAGTAAAAGAAATAAATAAAATACTTAATAATAAGATCAGTTTTCAAACAGGACACATTTTAGCACAATGGATCGGACCAAGCTTTAAGTATTCTATAGTTGTGTGCAACCCGATCTCAAGATTGAATGATTTCAATAAATGTGTTTGAGTTACATGTGTCGATAAAGGAAATTACTCTATTGCAGACACGGTTAAAAGGAATTTTTGTTGCAGGTATTCATATTAACTGAAGGATATGACTCTTTATACAGTAAAATAATGATAACTGTGAGATTCAGCTAAATCTATATAAAATTTAGATCACTTAAAAGCTTTAAAAGAAAAGGAACATCCTCAACAGCCAGTTTCTCGTTGAAATCTGACGATGATTATGAAAGGACGAAACGCATTATTATGTGTACCTAAGAAAAGTTTTGCTGTCGTGCGACTCTTTAAATACATTGGGATCGGTATTCCCACCAAGCTCACAAGCTTGATTTTAAAAACTTATACCTAAAATTATAATTTAGCATATTACATACAAACAATGAAATTATAAACCAAAAATACTTAGCTATTGATACTGGAGAAATATTTTAATCCTCCAATATAAATAACATTAATTATAATAAATTGGTAAGAATCCAACCTATTAAATTAATTCAAAAAATTAAAATCTCAAAATGAAGAATATATATTACTAGGTATTCACCAATAATATTCTGTTGAAATAAAATTTAATGGCTGAGAATTACTACAATTTGGAAGCAAATTAAAAATCCGAAGGTATAAAAAATAATGCATAGTACACTTTCCAATAGCAAGGATAAAAAAAGAAGTTTTATCAACTACAAAAAACGTTTCCTTCTTATTTTCTTTTCAAGTATCTACAAATGAGAATATTTTTATAGTTAATGCAAGGTAAAAAAAGACAAAATTAAACGATAAGGAAGTGAGAAATAAATGAAGTTTTGACTTCACCTATATTTATTTGTTCGTTTATGCAGATTCCCTCAGCAGGTATATAAAGTTTGGCGTCCAGCTGAGATTTAATAATCTCTAAATCCGCAATCAAAGTGTTCATTTGAGCAGACAGTTCTCTTACAATACTTTAAATCAAGTTTGCGAACTTGAAGTAAGCACTAATCCAATTGTATTTAACCAGTCTTCGAACAGCATGACAAAACTACCGCCAGTCGCACGCACTGACGCGTTTCGACCTTCCATGATTATCATCAGAGTACGACGGCAAACTGACTAGCGAGGATCAAACCGCATTGCATATATATGGAAAGCAAAATTGGATATGCGGCTCTCACCTCTAGTAGTCTTGCATACATTGTACGTGACTGGAAATGTCGGCTGCACAATTTCTATACAGTCACGAACATTAACTGTTTCTAGCTATCGCCACACACACATATATATAGACATTACAATTAAAAAATAATTGATTGCACGGATGTTGGTAAAAATTCTTTTAATCAAGTGTGCTAGTTTGAAGTAATCACCAGTCCCATTGAATTTAACCAGTCGTTGAACAATGTATGCAAGACTACCAGAAGTGAGAGCCGCATATCCAATTTTGCTTTCCATATATATGCAATGAGGTTTGATCCTCGCTAGTCAGTTTTCCGTCGTACTCTGATGATGATCAAGGAAGGTCGAAACGCGTCAGTGCGTGCGACTGGCGTTAGTTTTGTTATGTTCTTCGACAACTGGTTAAATGAAATGGGATTGGTGTTTACTTCAAGCTCGCAAAATTGATTTAAAGAATTGTTACCACCACCCACGCAATCAATTATTGCGTAATACTCTTAATAATTTTTCCAATCCGTCAGAAGCCAATGTTAAACTCAACATCAATACTTTTATTTTAATCAATTATTTAAAGACGTTTTCTCGTATAAAGCGCTTCCATTTAGTAAAAAATACAATTAAAGATATTAAATGAAAAAACTGGTAAGATGCTTAGATTGTCATATCCCAATTAAATACGTTTTACTGCATATCTCCAAGCGAGTGAAGTATATTACCGTTTTCAGTTATACATAGACCGTGCACACACTAATTACGAAGCAAGCAATTTGGAAATCTCTGTTGATTCGGCGAAAGCGATCGCCTAAGTTAGCGTTTCAGCTAGATTAATCCCTCAATCTATACAACACCTAGAACCACATTTGCATTAAAACCAAGGTTGCCATCACGAGATAAAGACTAATCCGATTAAATATTCATCTGTCAGTAAAAGCGAATAGTTTAATAATGAAGACAAGAGAATTCATTCAGGTTCGAGCTCTGTTTTTCGCAAATTCTGGGTAGTACTGGATGTGTTTCCATTAAATTGGAAACCGGTCTACTGAATGAATTTCCTTGACTGTATTATGTGATGCATACTGTTTATTGATAATATATATATATATATATATATATATATATATATATGTACATATATTTAATGGCATTGTTGTTTCTATCAAGATCGCAACCTTGATTTTTTTAAATTTTATCATCGCCTGCGCAACCAGTGATCGTTTATTTCATCTTTCATTTCGAAAATCGAATTGCATATTTGAAAACAATGCAATATTTGATGTTCACAAGCATTCCATTTTTTATCTGAAAACAATTTAATGTAATGACTCCAACATTTAACTGATCTCGATTGCGCTAAAATTGACTATTTCGCCATGTGTCGTAACTCAACTGTTTTCCTCTATTTAATACTTCACTATATAAACATATATCTGCTCAAATTTAATTAAGGTTCACAGTTTCATAAATCATCGCAGTTCACTAAAACGATTTACACATACAACATTCTAGCATCTGTCGTTTAAGCAAATCATCATATTAAATGAGGCTTTTATTTGCGTGTGCATACTTATAATGGAAAAATGAAGCACAAAGTACTAACAGAGTCAAATCAACCTACCAAATTGTTGACAACCTGCTCTGAGTCAGTCTGCTGACTGTCACAGGTGGAGAGACGACGTACACCATCATGGAAATTATTGACGCAGTTTAGGTTCATTGCGGATTTCGGACGTAATACTGAATTACTTTGAAAAGGAAGGTGTGCACTGGCAGCAACGTTGTAGTTAGTATCAATTACACAGTCTGTGTGCAAAGACGCCTGTACGGTCGACGGACAACATTGAGCTTCTGGCGCAGTGTAATGCGACGTTGTCTCAGTATTCAAGCTTTTCGGTTCATTAATCGACGTTGCACGAATACATCTCTTCTGCTCCAAAGGTGTGGTAGCATCATCAGGTGTGCTGTCCAGATGTCCAATTCCGAAGCAGGATGTTAACAAGTTCGTGGGCTCGAAGTTGGCTGAGTTGTCTAGAGCACCTGGACAAGCCTGGGAGACTACGTTTTGTTCATTCGAGTCTCTTTTTGGAGAGCCTCCATCTGACAATGATCGGCCGGGAATAAGAGGAGAAGAAAAAGTGGTGGTTGATCTAGTCGTCAAAGTACTTGGAGCGTAAGTTGAGTTATCGTTTAAGTCAGCTTTCCCTTCTTCCAATTTAATACCGACAGCAGCACCAAAATTGGTGGGCATAACGCAACACCTAGATCTGGTTGTCGACATCCTTGATAAGCGACCTTCATTAACAGCAGCAGTACACCTAATGCCACAACTGCGGCTTCCACTAAGGAATGGAAGACGATTTTGTATACAATTACGCAATGATGCGCCGGTGCAGACAAAGTTCGAACGTTTACCAGATTGCTCGCAAACGACATCTGAATTCACGGAGCTTCCAGGAATAATTTTTTCACAGGAGGAAATTCGTTTGCCTGGCGAATTTGATGCCAAATTAAAATTGTGTTGTGTATATTCAATGGAGGCATAAAATGTATCCACCGAATAAAGTTTAGTAAATGCTGCTAAACTGGCTCAAGCTAATTTATGCACCATAAAAATGATCTTGACGATAGATTTTATAAAATGATGAATGCATGCAAAAAACCCGAAACCCATGACAGATAGAAAAAAATTTAAAATTCAAATCCTTTTCAAGAAAGCCATTTAGTGAGAGGTCATTTAGTTGCAACCAGTCGCAATCGATTCGGCTTCGATTAGGTGAAACGTAAGAATCAAAATTAATGAAGTATAAATAAATTCATCAAATTTAGCCATTAAGTATATATATATATATATATATATATATATATATATATATATATATATATATACATATATATATATATATATATATATATATATATATATATATATGTATAACTATCAATTTGTACAGTTTCTGCTGCATAATGAGCTTTGTATATTTGAACAGTTGTGTTGAAAGTTACGTGAATAAGTATCAATAGAAAGGTGATATCTAGTGCAATACCATTCTTGCTATAGTTGGATTGAAGTGATCAAAATCAAGACGTCCTGGGTTCAAGTACTGAGATCAGCACTCCTGACCACAATAAATATGTTGACAATTTATGACGATACCATAGTATAGCAAACTTTTTGCATTTCCTACCTGATGCGATGTTTATTTTGTAACGACAAATTTTATAAAAGCACACCGTGACGCGGAAGTTTCAATCGTAGTTAACTCATCAATTGCTGCTGTCTGCTTGATGTTGAGAGGTTTAGGTTGGCTAAATAGGAGCTATTATTTAAAGTGTCAAAAAGAAAAATCAATAACCAAACACGGATAGTGGCGTGCAGAATGCGTTACATTACTCCGAAACACATTGTCCTAGGTCCGGTTACTCACCGCCATATTCCAAGACACAAAAATAAAACTTATCAATAATAATGATATCATTTTCCACATGTGCTAACTTACACAGATTTAGATAAAATAAAAAGCATTTATTTAAAGGATTGAATCTCACACTACGACTTCTACTGTTTCTACTTCTACAACTAACACTAATATTAGTAGCACCACTACTACTACTACTACTACTACTACTTCTTCTACTACTACTACTACAACAACTACTACTACTACTACTTTACTACTACTACTACTACTACTACTACTACTACTACTACTACTACTACTACTACTACTACTACTACTACTACTAATTCTGCTACTACTACTATTCCTACTACTCCTACAACTCCTGCTACTCCTACTACACCAACTACTCCTACTCGTACTATTACTTCTCTTCCTACTCCTACTCCTTCTCTTTTTCCTCCTCCTCCAACTATTATTATTATTATTATTATTATTATTATTATTATTATTATTATTATTATTATTATTATTATTACCACTATTATTTCTACTTCTTCTCCTACTACACCTATTACTCCTAATACTCCCACTCCTACTCCTTCTTCTCCTCCTATTACTCCTACTACTCCCACTCCTACTACTACTACTACTACTACTACTACTACTACTACTACTACTACTACTACTACTCTTACTCCTAGTTCTCCATCAACTCATACTCCTATTCCTACGCCTTCTCCTACTCGTACTCTTCCTCATCCTCCTCCCCTTACTACTACTTTTACTATTATTATTATAATTATTACTACTACTACTATATCTACTTCTACTACTAATACTGCTCCTACATCTCCAAATACTCCTACTCGTACTTCTACTCCTACTCCTAGTTCTCCTTCTACTCATACTCATACTTCTACTCCTAATCCTCCTCCTACTACTACTACTTCTACTATTACAGTTAAATACTGTTTGTTGCGAAGAACTAATATATATGCAAGTATGTATTAGGTTTTGTGAACCTAGTAACAAATTAAATTAGTTCAGAGTTGATAAACCAGTGCAAGGCATTTATGGAAAACCATGCACATCTGCTTGGGTGCTTACTGGCGACTCATCAGTAGGTGATTATGCTTCTTAACCACTATATATTCGGTAGAGGTTTTATTACAGGACATAACTCCACGAATAAAAAACTCGTAATAGTGAAGTTAACATAATCTGAAGTCAACGATAATACGATTTCAATGCTAACTCACACTATATACGTCGAATTCGTAAAAGGATACTAACACTATGGCCATTGTGTTAGTAACTGATACTTTTTGAAATCGATATACTGGATACTAACACTATGAAATTTCCTTGTCGGTACATGATATTAACTCGATTGATATAATTTATGTTAAAGTTACAACAATTTTCGAACACCTGTTACTCCAGTCCATACACTTCTGGCTCGGTCATTACATTTCGCAGCAATGACATCATTCAATTCATATCATTAAGTTTAATTGAGCCATTGCGGAAGAACTGAATATATGCAAAAGCGTATTAATTATGGAACTATGATCAGGTTTAGTTCACAGACTGAGAAGGAGGATCAGATGAACGAGAAGTCTGTTGTTACACCGCTCAGCCAGACTGCCCAGGTGAGTTCTGCCTTTAACATCATGTTCCGGTAAAAGAATGTATCAGTTCCACTAGTTCCACATTCTTTATATCATGCAGTGAAGAAACAAGAGCGTATGCCGACTTGAAGCTCGCCAGTAAGCACCAAACGAATGTGCATGAGATTATACTTTCCGTTTATGCTGCCTTTGGTTTATCCTTCTGGTCACAACTGGACTAATTTGTTACTAGGTTCGCAAAACCTAATACATACTTGCATATATATTAGTTCTTCGCAACAAACAGTATTTAACTGTAATATATTGAATTGAATGATGTCATGCTTACCGCGAAATGTGATAAGTGATATCGATGAAGGCCAGAGTGTATGGTTTAACTGGAGTAACAGGTGTTCGGAAATTGTTGTAATTCTCAATTTGGGTGAACTTTAGCATAAATTTATATCCATCAGGTTGGTATCTTGTACCGATTCGGAAACCATAGTGTTAGTATCCGGTACTCATCGATTTCAAAAAAAGGTATCAGTTACTAACACAATGGCTATAGTGTTAGTATCCTTTACAGACTCCGTATATATATTATATAGTGTGAGTTAGCATTGAAGTCGTATTGTCGTTGACTTTAGATTATGTTAGTTTCACTATTACAGGTTTACACATTCGTCTAGGAGATTGTACTGTCCTATTATTCCACATTCTTCTACCGAATATATAGTGGTTAAAGGGCGTAATACCGGCTCCTACTGATGAGTCGCCAGTAAGCACCAAACGAATGTGCATGAGATTATACTTTCCGTTCATGCTGCCTTTGGTTTATCCTTCTGGTCACAACTGAACTAATTTGTTACTAGGTTCGCAAAACCTAATACATACTTACTACTTCTACTGTTATTATTATTATTACTACTACTACTACTACTACTGCTAATACTACTACTATTACTCCTTCTACGCATACAACCCCTACTCCTACTCCTACTTCTACTCCTACTCCTACTCATAATTCTGGTCCTACTTCTCCTCCTCCTCTTCCTTCTACTACTTCTACTACTAATAATAATAATACTACTACTACTACCACCACCACTACTACTACTACTATTAATATTATTATTATTACTACTTATACGAATACTGCTACTCCTACTACTCATAATACTCCTACTACTTCTTCTCCTGCCCCTACTCCTACTACACCTACTACTCCTACTCCTCCTACTACTCCTACTACTCCTACTACTCCTACTCCTAATCCTGATTACATATTTTTAGCAGAACACCTAAACTAGCTAAGAAAGAAAAAGTAAACCGGAGAAAAGTAAACTTTTTATTAGTAGCCAAGGTTATTTGAGTCCACATTTTATCCGTTCATTATTATAGAATTGTGTTTTTCTTTCTTGGTTAATCGACAACCATTTGGAAGTGTAGATACGTGAACTACGTTCTGGTAATATTATTAGTGTGAGTGCATACGTGCGTGTTCGTAATTAGTTAATTTGTTTTTTTGTAATATTTTGTATTACCTAACTTCCAAACGATTATAGCTCTGACAGATAACAAGATTAGCAAAATTGTATTTCGAAATTTTTTATATATTTTATTATGAGTATGATGATGGAAACGGGTTTCACGGCCAAATAATACCAAGCGGTCATGAATCAACAAAGAAAGACACATTGTAAATCTGTAATGGCCAAAGCTTGTTGAATCATTACAAATTATTCAATCATCCTATGGAAGACTTGTCCTCTTAGTCTGACTTATGTATTCTGGGCTCCTACCCTTATACTGCTGGTGCAGTCAACCCAATCCGGCTAGAACGACTGTCCGCCGGTTCATTTGAGGAAAGTAATATAAAAAGTAACGACTAAGAGACAACCAAGATAAACCACCGTCAGATCGTGTGGCCTCATCCGATAGTGCTTTCCCGTTATTTTTCTTAATGAACGCTCTGCTCATATGCAAGCACGCGCATATGCTTTACTATGCAGGATATATTTACATCGTAAGAAACATAAGTAAATAGTTTATACGCACTATCTACCGGTATTACCACAATAATTTATGAATAAGTTAAACTAAATGCATGGAAATTCATAGATGTAATCTAAATATCAAAAATAAAACCTAATTGGAAATTAATTAACGTTTATAGAACAAGTGGTGTAAAATAACGCTTAAAACATAAATTAACTCGGTAGATCAACAGAAGCTATAACTAAGTAATTTATTAAAAAACTAATGGCAACCTAGGCGATCTATAAATCAATGAACTTGAAATCCAATACAATTATATGCAAATAACCAAAATTACAAACAAGATAAACGTAAATATATACGTGACCATCATTTAGCTAGACAGTAAACTCTGTCTAGCTGCACCGCTATATTTTGGAACAGTAATACAAAATTGGTATTAGCTTTAGTTGATTAATGTTAAGACAAGGATAATTGTGCATTTCTATATTTAACAGCTTTAACAGACACAATGTAAAGAAACCAAAATCAAAGCAGACTCACAAACATACTACGTGAGCAAAACTTCAAATGCAAAATCTATTATACATTCACAAAAATAAATTTTCCAGAATTCATCACAGACAAATAAATTATTTAGTTTACATAGCGACAATTTACAACAAAACTGGTGAAAAATATTATTTCATTCAATCATGAAAATCGAGTTTGCCAACATGAGACAAGCACCAATCGCAATTTATTTGACAAATTTTACAGAATAATAATAAAAACAAATGTCACAACACCAATAATAATAATAATAATAATAATAATAATAATAATAAAAATATAATAATAATAATAATAATAATAGTAATAATAATAATATTATTAATAATAATAATAATAATAATAATAATAATAATAATAATATTAATAATAATAATAATAATAATAATAATAATAATAATAATAATAATAATAATAATAATAATAATAATAATAATAATAATAATAATAATAATAATAATAATAATAATAATAATAATAATAATAATAATAATAATACACACACACACACACACAATAATACACACACACACAATAATAATAATAATAATGCCGTCAACTGTGCGTCCTAACGAACTTCATCCTTCTATGGTCCTCTGCAAAACACGGTTGCATATGTCCGACAATAATAAAATCAAAATGCCTATGAAATATGTGCAAGAGCTGAAATTTCGCTCTTCTTCCAATAGTTCTACAAACACGGCAGGTTACTAGAACCCTGCAGGCCAAATTCCTATGCGATCAAAATGAATGTACACCAAGAAATATACGCCTCGTCCATACGCGTTGTTTCATATGGCAATCATTGATAAACGACCAATAAATAGAGCTATTAAGGTCGAGTTTGTGTAAAAGAAAATTATTCTAATCAAACACTGTGAACAATTGCCTGATACTCATGGAGTATGGTGTAATCAGGACTAGATGTGTATCGACGTCCAATTTTTATTTTCAGAACAATACAGCATCTTATCTAACAATGAGTAAAACAAACGTATATAAAAATAATTTTAAAATACTTGAAATTCCACTCACCCCAAAATTTCCCTTAAATCTGGCATTTTACTAGAAGCTCGTGTGTTAAATACTTATGCAATGGTAATGAAAGTTAAAACTGCAGCATACACCACACTCGCTTACGTCGTTTGGTTATTCCAACATCGATGCAACAATTATTAAATAAAGTTATTTAGTTCTAGATTGTGGATATGAAACGAACTCTGGTCTCAGTCGCGTCACACGGAGAGAAGACATTCTGTTAAATGTAGGGATACATATTGAAATTCAATTGTCACCATTGGATACCACTGCAAACCATATACTCTTGATTAGATCATAAATCATATAAAAATTTATTATAAATCTGAAATGCGCCCTCTCACCAAAGAAGTTCCACATTGATTGCGAATGACTGGAATGTGTCATGTCAAATTTCAATGCAATCAAATATTTGCCATCTTAAATGAACAAGCGACAATCTCAAATGTTAGTTAGTTTTGCAATCATTGTCAGAGCGTTTTTTTTATTACGGCTATTTAGTTCGTGTTCATGGACATGAAAAGAAAACCAATCCAGCATCCTGCAACCAGTCAAGCAACATACGTCGATTACCGCCCATAACATGATATTATGCATTTCTAGATTTAATTTGCTTGCTGGAAGAATCACAAGAAACCTGACAATTGTTATAAATAGCAATGGAGACTAAAAGTTTTAAAACGCTTAAATTCCACATTCACATTTTTATGAAACTTTACACGCTACATTACTATACATTCAAAATAAAGGTCTACTAACAGCTTTGGTTTATTCATATATGTCCTTCAATTATTCAAGTAACATTGTTGGCATTTATGGCGCACTAGTACTTATACACAAGTAAGAGCATATATATATATATATATATATATATATATATATATATATATATATATATATATATATATAAAATTAGCAAAACAAAATAGAAAAATTTAATCATAAAGAAAGAGTGAAATAATAGAACAACCAATAAATTTCATACATCACCTCCAGTTCAATCTCAATGCCCGAACATGCTTCTTCTGCTTGCATAAATACAGGTGAAATTTGTTTATCTACAAAAATTTCATGTGTTTTACGGCATTTAGTTATTATTATATAAGGGTTACGTCTGGAGAAGATACGTGTGAGGTTTTAACGTTGTGATGGCCAAGAACATACGTGTATTCGCCATTTCATTTAAAGCAGGCGTTCAAATTATTAAACGAACATTGGTTGCGCGGGCGTTGAAAATAATTATTATAATCAAGGTTGCGATCTTGATACAAGCACCTCACCCATTAATTACTGACATATGTCAGTATAAACTAAGAATTGTATAGTGCAGAAAAGGAAATTCATCAAGTAAACCGGTTTCGTCCTTATTGGGAACTCATCATGTACTGGCCAGAATTTTCCGAGGACAGGGCTCGAACCTGGGCAATTCTGCTTCAGTATCTGGTGCTCTAACCACTGAGCTGCCCTGCAGTGTTCTCTAATTGAGTAATTTTATTAATGCTTCTAAAAAGAATATATATATATATATATATATATATATATATATAATTGGAAGTCGTTTGCTATATTCTGCAATTAGCTAAAAATCGAATAGGTATATATGTGAAATCCGTAAAGTTGACTGAATTAATTGTTAACACCTTCAAACTTCTTCTACCTAGGATGAATGACAAAATTCTGCTGAAATTTTCATTTAACATTATCTTCAATTGAAACTGTACCTATGGCCAACCTTAATTGGGGAGTAGCAGCAGAAGACTGAATTCATATTTGTTGGAGCACATATTCATCTGGTGTGTGTATGTCAAATTGAATGTTATTATTTACTGTTATTATTATTAAAAACATAAACGTTCAGGTGAAAAATCGGTACATCGACATAACGCATTTCAGTCTTAATTAAGCCCAGGTGTGTCAGCAAGCTTTCCAATTTGCAGGCTATTGATAAAAATAGACGTTCTGTAGAACTCTGCAAACAAAACCAAATTCGAGCTCAAGCATTACGATGGGAAATTCTAAGCACCATGCGAAACAGCTAATATTAATTCTTCTTCGATGTGAACATCTTGATCTAATATATTTGTGCATTATATTTTGCGAACCGTTATTTCCATTCAGGCAAAATTGATTAATGTTTTATACATATCCATTTTATCATTCATAAGGCGAAAGCGCTTTTGAAGAAGGTTACTGTTTTTAAAATTCATGCATGGGAAATAATTTTCTGCAAATATTAATAATAAACATCCTAGAGGATACTATTAAAACTAGATTAAAGTTAAATATAAATACGATTTACATCGCTATTCATTTCATTACATACCTTTAGCTTCGTCATTTGATAATGTTGAAGGTTTCATATTTTGCAGTGATGTAAATCCACTTGATTTTCCGTCTTCTGATTGGATTACCGACTGCTTTTCGTTTGCATTTGAATGGTCATTTGTGTTTTCCTTTCAATCGAAATGTTTGAAAGAAAAGCGTTTATTTGTTAGTATAAAACCCCTTAATGTAAATAATACATCAGAGTTCAAAATTGTATTATGCAATTAACTAATAACCTTTTGCGCAGAAAATCTAACATCCGTATATTAAATAACAAATTATTTCAGTTGTGACCATAAGGATAAACCAAAGACAGCATGAACGGAAAGTATAATCTCATGCACATTTGTTTTGTGCTTACTGGCGACTCATCAGTAGGAGCCCGTATTACGCCCTTCACTTACTATATATTTGGGGGAGGAATGTGTGATAATAGGACGGTACAATATCCCACATTCCTCAACCAACTATATAGTGGTTAAAGGGCGTAATATCGGCTCCTACTGATGAGACGCCAGTAAGCACGAAACGAATTTGCATAAGACTATACCTTCCGTTAATGCCTTCTTTGGTTTATCCTTCTGCTCATAACTGAACTAATTTGTTACTAGGTTCGCAACACCTAGTACATACTTGCATTTTATATTAGTTCTCCGCAACAAACAAAATTTAATCCGTATATTAAAAAAGAGTATGTAGATTTACACTTTGTTATTTACTTTCACAAACGTTTATGGTTAGGATGATGATAATATTTATTTAAACGAAATAATGTAAAATTGTGACACAAGTAATGAAATTTTAGCTATTCGAAAGCATATGCAATAATAAATGCACACTTTGTGGTTTTGTGCTCTTTAGTCAGTCGACCGTCGTGCTCCAACGATGAGCAAGGAACATCAACACGTATCCCTGGCGGGAGTTTAGCCATGAAATGCGACTGGTTAACACTAAATGAGATTGGCTGCTATTTTTAACATGACAGACCTGATTTAAATAAATTATCTTTTTATATGAACGTTGATAGATAGAATTTTTCTGTTCAGCTAGCAAAATAGCGCATTCAGCAAAATAACGAATAATCCATAGCATCAATAAAAATCAGAAAATAATACGCCTACATATTATTTGCACAATAGTTTCTGTCAATACCATTTATTGGTTTACCATGCAAGCTTTAAAATGATGCACTCAAAAGCGACATTTCTTTTATTGATGTAAGTGGTAGACTATTAACCTTCGTTGAAATTGTTTGTGATAACGCGAAGCTGCGATGTCTACATTTCGTTAGATAATAGCTTTGTATAGGATTCTCTTAAATCGGAAACGTCACATTGACAAGAGCAAGGATAACAAAAGGAACATGTAAAAAATATAAATTCGATTTAGGAGATTCATTACAAATCGCTAATTAATTTGAATAAATTATCAATAACAAAGACTGTCTACCAGGTAGCCAATGAGATAAATAGACAGACAATGTGGCCAGCATTTCATCATCCCATAGTCCATATTTGAAGATCACCTTCACTTCGACTAGCTGATACTTAAGGCTAGCAGCATCTGCCGGGACCAATATTTTAATACCAGGAACGTTAATTGGGACATTACGTGATAAGTTCCTAATAAGTACGTAACCGGTATACTGGATGAGTTGCCTTTTTAAAGGTAATTTAGAATTTTGGCTTAGAAATATAAAATAAGAACAAATTTATAACAAATTTTTACATTAGCTTTTCTATATGCTTTTCAATGAATAGATTCTCAAAAGTTTACTTTATTCTATCCTTTCCTTATTTCATTGAATAATCATGCTTAACAGGTTCACAGACTGAAATTTATTTATTCTAAATCTTAAATGGGTGTCTACTATTATGTTTCTCTAATTTTAATGTCCTAGACAAAAAACATTACATCAATAAAACTTTATTTAAAGATAATTAGTTTCATATAATTTTAGTTTTTGATTATTGGTTTATGAAATAATCTTATTCAAGGAAATTTTGCAACCATTATTCCTGTTTACTTAATGATAACCAATTTCATTTCACGAAATGCTGTATATTCATTTCTGAGTAATCTTATGTCAATTTTATGCTATAGATTTATATTCATACGAACTTTTAAACTATAATTTATATCAAGTTTGTGAGTTTGATATATGAATTCATTATTGAGTTCTTTAGACCAATTCAATATGTCCACATTTGAATACTGCTATCAATATACTTATGCATTAGCATAGCATATCACTTATTGCATGAGCTTCTCTCAATGTAACATTATCTGTAGGATCATTTTATACGCATACATAAAATATCGCCTTTGTGCATGTCTGGTAGGCGTGAAATTCTATTTCACTTATATCAACGATATGCATTCATAAGTGTAAAATTTTTGTAATGCAATTAAACAATCATTTAATGTGCGAAAGGTGATACAAAAATTTTAATTCAAGTTTTCGAGCATGACATAAGCACCCATCCAACAGTTTTTAACCAGTACTTAAATGTTTTTTTTTTGCTCAGTGCTGTCCTTCTTGTTGTGGATTTGACCGCATTTTTCTTGATAGGGACAATTGATAGCATTCGTAGGTCGGTAAAATCTTGAATCCTGTTCATTTTCAGGTGCAACGATTATTGGCCTTGATTGATGGATTCTCACTTGTCCCTTCGTTTGTGAGTTAATCATCAGCTGCTTGTCTGAAAATGACGTTGGAGAAAGATTTTCCACTCTTTTTGTTCCGATAATTCGAGACCTTATATCTAGTCTCATCTGCAGGTTTGACAGCATACGCACAATAAAAACAACTTGTGACAAATGAGGTATCTCCATTCAAGACAGATCTATTTATATTTATTTTTATTCCTAAAGTCTGCCCTAATATCCGGTCTTCATGCCTAATGTCTAATACTCAAATGTATACGCAAACTTATCCATGTCACCCCTCCCCGCACAGAACAACCTATATACACATATGTGTGCTCCACTAAAGTGGCATTTCTAGAATAACTATAAGCAAACCTTATAGATTAACATATATACCTAACCATGATTTCTCTATTTTTAATTGCTGTTTCGGATGCGTATAAGGATCACAAAAATTTTTGATTTCATTATTTCAGTAATCTTTAAATACCCCCAGTTTACCTAATCCCATCCTGTTTGCAATAGGTTATAGAAAGAGACCGAATAGGGAGCATACATTAATGAATCGTATCTCAACCAAATACACATTTAAACTCCAACCCTGTATAAATTTAATTTTCCATTTAAATATCTGTGTTCAAACCATATACATATCTATATAGATATATATATATATATATATATATATATATATATATATATATATATATATATATCTTTATTATGCCCATTGAATATAAAGTATATACATGAAATATCATATATATACATGTGTATATATAATAAATTATTAAACTTTTTATTTGAATTTTATTATTTACTTATTTATATTTATATATACCCAAATCTTATAAAAATATCCATTTATATATACGTCTACACGCTACATCTTATGCATATATAGATAAGCATATAAAACAACCATGTGGGTTCTTCCCACATCTTTTATAAATATCTATATATCCATCATATATATACGTGTATACACCATATATAATATGAATATCATACAAGCAACACTGTGAGTCCCTCAACGGATAAATTATATCAGTCAAAACGCATTTGTTAATATTTAAATATCTATTATTATATATATCTATATAGGTAGACTTACATATAGTATAGTCTGTATATATATAGTTGTATATATATATCTATAAATAAATATATATATACATATATAAGCAATACAATGGATTCGTTGAACTTCAAGTACCTACAATTCACAATAAGTGTATAGTATACTTACTTTATAAATATATATATATATATATATATATATATATAATTAATACTCACATTTTATATGAATATCGAAATATCAAAATATATACCTATAAACGTCTACGCACAATACATATATATTGAATATCTCAATCCACATAAGCAAGCATGTGAGTTCTTCTCACCTTATATAAAAATCTAAATATTCTTCCACATATATATTGCGAATATCTAAATAAGCATTTAAGCAACCATGTGAGTTCACCCCACATCTTATATGCATATTTATAAACATTCATATATGTCTCTGCATAATATGTATATAAATATAGATACACATATCTGCTAAGTATATTTAGATAAACATATAAGCAACAATGTGAGTTTCTCTCACATCTTATATAAATCAAAAATGTTCATATATATATATATATATATATATATATATATATATATATATATATATATATATATATATGTGTATAATCTGCATATTTAAATATTTACATTTCACTCCATCAATAAATTTATATAAATGCATATATATATATATATATATATATATATATATGTCAACATATAAGTAACTATGTAAGTTCCCCCGACAGCACACGATTTACTATAAATATTACCAAATTACTTATTTCTAGCTCCATCTAATTTGTTCAGTTTTGTATCTCATATTTGCGGTCTCTTAATTGGATTTATTATTACCTCTGAATTTTCCAATCTACGTTTCCTTCTATTCGAGATGGCTTCATTATATATGAGCCTAATGATTGTTCTGCGGATGTCATATTCATGACTTTCATTCCTGATTTTATTTCAATTGATTCTCTAATCAACCTGGTTAATCTATTTCGGTTACATAGTGCAATTTGTTTACTGCCAGTTTATCTGATGAGTGCCTGGCTAGATCTGATCTATGACTATGTCTATATTTGCATGCAGTTTTATGTTCCCTACTAGGTAATTTTATTGGACGCAGTCGCCCAACATAGAAAAACTACCGTCAGCCAAGCGTACCGATGAGTTTCGACCTTCCGTGATCATCATTAGAGCACAACGGCAAATGGACTAGCGAGAATCCAACCCCAATTCGTGTATAAGGAAAATAAAATAAGATATGCCACTCTAGAATTATAAATTCCTGTTGTATTAATGAAATGATATTTATTCATGAATGTTTGGCGCAAAAAGAACGGCAAAAGAACGGAAATAATTTTACATTTAAATACTGTTTGTTGCGAAGAACTAATATATATGCAAGTATGTATTAGGTTTTGCGAACCTAGTAACAAATTAGTTCAGTTGTGACCAGAAGGATAAACCAAAGGCAGCATGAACGGAAAGTATAATCTCATGCACATTCGTTTCGTGCTTACTGGCGACTCATCAGTAGGAGCCGGTATTACGCCCTTTAACCACTATATATTCGGTAGAAGAATGTGGAATAATAGGACGGTACAATCTCCTAGACGAATGTGTAAACCTGTAATAGTGAAGCTAACATAATCTGAAGTCAACGACAATACGACTTCAATGCTAACTCACACTATATAATATATATACCGAGTCTGTAAAGGATACTAACACTATGGCCATTGTGTTAGTAACTGATACCTTTTTTGAAATCGATGAGTACCGGATACTAACACTATGGTTTCCGAGTCGGTACATGATACCAACCTGATGGATATAAATTTATGCTAAAGTTCACCCAAATTGAGAATTACAACAATTTCCGAACACCTGTTACTCCAGTTAAACCATACACTCTGGCCTTCATCGATATCAGTTATCACATTTCGCGGTAAGCATGACATCATTCAATTCAATATATTACAGTTAAATACTGTTTGTTGCGAAGAACTAATATATATGCAAGTATGTATTAGGTTTTGCGAACCTAGTAACAAATTAGTTCAGTTGTGACCAGAAGGATAAACCAAAGGCAGCATGAACGGAAAGTATAATCTCATGCACATTCGTTTCGTGCTTACTGGCGACTCATCAGTAGGAGCCGGTATTACGCCCTTTAACCACTATATATTTGGTAGAAGAATGTGGAATAATAGGACGGTACAATCTCCTAGACGAATGTGTAAACCTGTAATAGTGAAGCTAACATAATCTGAAGTCAACGACAATACGACTTCAATGCTAACTCACACTATATAATATATATACCGAGTCTGTAAAGGATACTAACACTATGGCCATTGTGTTAGTAACTGATACCTTTTTTGAAATCGATGAGTACCGGATACTAACACTATGGTTTCCGAGTCGGTACATGATACCAACCTGATGGATATAAATTTATGCTAAAGTTCACCCAAATTGAGAATTACAACAATTTCCGAACACCTGTTACTCCAGTTAAACCATACACTCTGGCCTTCATCGATATCAGTTATCACATTTCGCGGTAAGCATGACATCATTCAATTCAATATATTACAGTTAAATACTGTTTGTTGCGAAGAACTAATATATATGCAAGTATGTATTAGGTTTTGCGAACCTAGTAACAAATTAGTTCAGTTGTGACCAGAAGGATAAACCAAAGGCAGCATGAACGGAAAGTATAATCTCATGCACATTCGTTCGTGCTTACTGGCGAATCATCAGTAGGAGCCGGTATTAGCCCTTTAACCACTATATATTGGTAGAAGAATGTGGAATAATAGGACGGTACAATCTCCTAGACGAATGTGTAAACCTGTAATAGTGAAGCTAACATAATCTAGAAGTGTGAGTTAGCATTGAAGTCGTATTGTCGTTGACTTCAGATTATGTTAGCTTCACTATTACAGGTTTACACATTCGTCTAGGAGATTGTACCGTCCTATTATTCCACATTCTTCTACCGAATATATAGTGGTTAAAGGGCGTAATACCGGCTCCTACTGATGAGTCGCCAGTAAGCACGAAACGAATGTGCATGAGATTATACTTTCCGTTCATGCTGCCTTGGTTTATCCTTCTGGTCACAACTGAACTAATTTGTTACTAGGTTCGCAAAACCTAATACATACTTGCATATATATTAGTTCTTCGCAACAAACAGTATTTAACTGTAATATATTGAATTGAATGATGTCATGCTTACCGCGAAATGTGATAACTGATATCGATGAAGGCCAGAGTGTATGGTTTAACTGGAGTAACAGGTGTTCGGAAATTGTTGTAATTCTCAATTTGGGTGAACTTTAGCATAAATTGATATCCATCAGGTTGGTATCATGTACCGACTCGGAAACCATAGTGTTAGTATCCGGTACTCATCGATTTCAAAAGAGGTATCAGTTACTAACACAATGGCCATAGTGTTAGTATCCTTTACAGACTCGGTATATATATTATATAGTGTGAGTTAGCGTTGAAGTCGCATTGTCGTTGACTTTAGATGATGTTAGCTTCACTATTGCAGGTTTACACATTCGTCTAGGAGATTGTACCGTCCTATTATTCCACATTCTTCACCAAATATATAGTGGTTAGATGGCGTAATACCGGCTCCTACTGATGAGTCGCCAGTAAGCACGAAACGAATGTGCATGAGATTATACTTTCCGTTCATGCTGCCTTTGGTTTATCCTTCTATCACAACTGAACTAATTTGTTACTAGGTTCGCAAAACCTAATACATACTTGAATAATTTTACATGTTGTATTGCAGTAATCAACAGTATTTGTTGTGCCATAAATTCCAAAGCCATTCTACTTTGGCCCACATGTCCTTATAATCTGATATATACAGCATTATTTAAATTCTTTTAGTTGTCGGTGTAGTTAGTTTAATTTAGAGTACAAAATATATTCTCAGTTCCCCATGACGAAATCAAGACCAAAACGTGTCGTTTATATAATTCGTGCGAATAAGCCTTGAACGGAATAATTTTCAAATAACCGCGCATATTAAAAACAGGCGCAATGTCAATGTAAAATACCATATAACCTTAAACATTGCAATTCAATTAAAACGCTTTCTTTTCGTGAAAATTTTACTGTTATTAATTGGCATAAAACCATTTTTAATAAAGCTCAATATTTTTGTATTAATAACTTGTTTAATAACCAAATAAAATTTTAAAAATCTACGCTTTAGAAATGATTATAAAATCAGTTATTGTTTTGTCTAGGTGCACTACTACACGAAAAGTGTTACAATTTCAGAATAATTCTACGCTGATTCATTTGTTTATGGACTTTTGCAAGAAAGTATAGCCCATGCTGAAATATGCCCCAGTGTAGATGAGAGTTAGCAATCACCAAATTTAGTTCGTCGTGTCTAGTCTGTAATTTGTAAAAAATATTTAATTCCCCTTTTACTCTAAGAGTCACAAATCTGAAAGTTTTTCTGTAAAAAGGCTTATTGTTAAGTTGTCCACACATCTTATCATTACCATACAACTGATAAATAAAAATTGTAGTAGAATTTTATGACAGTTACAAACTTTTAAAATCTATATTGTCTACGTTTTTGTCCTGCACTTTCACGGCAATCGAGGCTAAATCTAATATAGATCTTGTCCTATACTTTCCGGAAGAATTTCTGCTTCCGGAAGTATATTTGTTTAGAAGGGCGTACAGCTGGAAACATGTCATAAAGATCACTGTCAAGTAAATGAATTTGGGCAAAACCTAAGATTGGTGATTGAACATTAACTACAATTCTGTAGAACATTTAGGTTTGCTTTGTATATTTTTATCACAATTGATCTATTATTATGGCTGTTATATTTTATTACATTGCAAATTCCGTGCATAAACTGCTAGTCTCCGACGACGACTACTTGAAAATTATTTCGTTCTTTGAATAGATTCATTATTACCAAAAAATTTGATAGCTAATACCGATCGAGGTCAGCGTGTTGGAGAATCCTACAACAGTACATGAGTCGCTTTATATCAAAAGACAATGTTCAGATCTTCACGAGAAGAAATTTCGCTCACATGAAACTCAATTTTACTGTGTCAAGATTAACAGAAATAAGAAAGATATCAGCAAAAAATGAATCGCCACATCTATTTTTCTAGTCAATGATAAATAAATGATCAAATTCTATAATGAAATGCGACGTTAATTGAAATGTGTGGTCGACTTCAATTCAGCGCCCCATTAAATTTTTAAATAATCAGAAAGAAAACAATGCGTCAGAGAATTAAAAAAGACAGAACAGTCATGAGAAAAGCTGATAATTCAAAAGTAATGCAATCATTATTTGCGAACATACAAAAATAAAGTAATAGTATTTTTTAATTATTGGCAAAGTCAAATTTACCAGACACTAGGTAAGCTACAAACAACAAATTTTAGGACTAATTGAAGATGTGAGTGAAAGGGTAAACAACGAACACAAGATAATCATGCTTACAATTGCGTAGAAGTACGGTGTCAAAGTAGCATAAGTGCATGCGGGATTAAAAAATGAAGACGCATCAGATCACAGAAAGATCATCAGTAAACTACAACAAGCAGTGTTAATTCACACACAATATTAAACATAATAGGTTATGATTCCCATATACTAATGTGTTATAACGATTCTTATATTATTCATGAAAGTCATTTTAAACATTCATTATTATCACACTATTCAGTTAAATTGCAGATAGAATCTGATTAAAAATCAAATTGTGCAGATGAGAAAATGCACATAGTGACGCGATTTTACAAAATTAATTATCCGTAAAATGACAAATTGTGGGTACTTTATGTATGCATATATATTCTTTTGAAACGCGAGCTTTAATAAAATTCATTGTACCCTTCCTGTGTGCAAAAACAAAAAGAAATTTTATCAGATATAAGAAAATTTTCTTTCTCATGGTCTTCTCAAATATCTACTCATGAACATATCTTTATATATAAATTGGAAAGCAAAACAAGATAGAAATATGTGAACAAAGAGAGTGTGAAAAATAGAAACCAATCAAATTGCGTGCGTCACATCCATCTCAATGCTTGTACGTGCTTCTTCTGCTTACATAAATCCGGCTGCAATTTGTTTATCCATAAGGCTTCGTATGTGGCTAGCTCCCTTTTGTTTTTGCATTTAGTAATTACTTTGAATGCTACGTCTGGAGAACATACGTGCGATGTTTCGATGATGTGTTGCGCAATAGCAGACGTGTATTCACCATTTGATTTAAAACAGGCGTTCAAGTTGCAATGTTCTCTCATTCGAGTAATTAACCGTCTGGTCGATCGGCCTACGTAAGTTGATCGACAACTTGCGCATGTATATTGGTAAATAATATTTGATATCGACATTAACGGCTGTTTCTCTTTGATTGCTGGTAAAGGCAAGTGTGTTACCCTAAATAACACTCGTAGTTTGGCTGCATTAAATGTGCGTGTCAATGCTGCTTCAACTTTCTTTTGTGCCATTCGGGAAACTGCATCCCCCTTAAATGGGATGTTTAGGTAGACGGTTTTCTTTTCTGGCCCATAGTACGTCTGTTTCTGGTTAACTCCCCTTTTAATAATTGATTCAATTAATTGTCTGGGATAGCCATTAGACATTAAATCGTTAATTGCCTTATTATATTCATTTTCTTTAGAATCTTGACTAACCAACCTGTCAATTCTTGAGAAGCAACCACGAACTGTTGATAATTTATATTGAAATGGCACAAAACTGCTGTAATGCAAATACTGTGCAGACCATGTTGGTTTATGGTAAATTGTTCTGTTTAATTTACCATTAGTTTCTTTCTTTAACAGTACATCAAGGAAAGGCAGACAGTCATCTTTCTCGTGCTCTGATGTGAAGCCGATATTCTTATGTGCTTTGTTGAAACTTTGAAGCAAAAACACACAAAAGAGGTTGTCCTTTGAGGCCAATTTTATCAATGGTAAATTCTCAGTTTCATGCACTAGCTAAATGGCTAGTTCGTTTACTTGAACCATTACGTAAACTACTAGGTAATCATTCGGTTGCCGATTTCGTTTGAGTTTGTAAACAAAATTCAAGATATAAATGTTAAAAACAAGATTATGGTATCTTTTGATGTTACGTCTTTGTTTACAAATGTTCCAATTGATGAAACCATTGACATTATAGTCAAAGCGGTAGAACACGATATATTACCATCGCCGGTGCCAGGTCAAACTCTACGCAAGCTTATCTTATTATGCACGAAAGACGTACGATTTCGTTTTAATGGAAACATCTACAAACAGACTGATGGTGTCGCAATGGGAAGCCCCTTATCTCCAGTGTTGGCTGAGATTTTTCTAGGGCACCTAGAAAATACATCATTAAAGAGTGACATAAGTAAATGTGCTCAATATATACGGTACGTGGATGATATATTTCTTGTACTTAAGAACAGGTCGCAATCACGAACATTGCTTCAAAGTTTCAACAAAGCACATAAGAATATCGGCTTCACGTCAGAGCACGAGAAAGATGACTGTCTGCCTTTCCTAGATGTACTATTAAAGAAAGAAACTAATGGTAAATTAAACAGAACAATTTACCATAAACCAACATGGTCTGCACAGTATTTGCATTACAGCAGTTTTGTGCCATTTCAATATAAATTATCAACAGTTCGTGGTTGCTTTTCAAGAATTGACAGGTTGGTTAGTCAAGATTCTAAAGAAAATGAATATAATAAAGCAATTAACGATTTAATGTCTAATGGCTATCCCAGACAATTAATTGAATCAATTATTAAAAGGGGAGTTAACCAGAAACAGACGTATTATGGGCCAGAAAAGAAAACCGTCTACCTAAACATCCCATTTAAGGGGGATGCAGTTTCCCGAATGGCACAAAAGAAAGTTGAAGCAGCATTGACACGCACATTTAATGCAGCCAAACTACGAGTGTTATTTAGGGTAACACACTTGCCTTTACCAGCAATCAAAGAGAAACAGCCGTTAATGTCGATATCAAATATTATTTACCAATATACATGCGCAAGTTGTCGATCAACTTACGTAGGCCGATCGACCAGACGGTTAATTACTCGAATGAGAGAACATTGCAACTTGAACGCCTGTTTTAAATCAAATGGTGAATACACGTCTGCTATTGCGCAACACATCATCGAAACATCGCACGTATGTTCTCCAGACGTAGCATTCAAAGTAATTACTAAATGCAAAAACAAAAGGGAGCTAGCCACATACGAAGCCTTATGGATAAACAAATTGCAGCCGGATTTATGTAAGCAGAAGAAGCACGTACAAGCATTGAGCTTGAACTGGATGTGACGCACGCAATTTGATTGGTTTCTATTTTTCACACTCTCTTTGTTCACATATTTCTATCTTGTTTTGCTTTCCAATTTATATATAAAGATATGTTCATGAGTAGATATTTGAGAAGACCATGAGAAAGAAAATTTTCTTATATGTGATAAAATTTCTTTTTGTTTTTGCACACAGGAAGGGTACAATGAATATATATATCTGGATACTATCCATGGTATTCTCATTTAAAAACTGGCCAATGCAACACAAAAAATCCACATACGTAGCGTATATAATAAGACATCAGCAAATATTCATCGGCTATTTATATAAAGATTTAGATTTCATTTTCATTTCAGCAAAAAGTTTTTATCACCATCATAACAAAATTCCTAACAAATATATTTACTATCGTTAATCAGTGAATATGTTTTAATTCATACTAAATGAATTTTATACGTATATGTTTATATAACGAGAAAGACCCATGCAAGCAAACAGACAGATATAAAATCATACGCATATACAAGTATGTATTAGGTGTTGTGAACCTAGTAACAAATTAGTTCAGTTGTGACCAGTAGGATAAAAAAGGCAGTATGAACGGAAAGTATAATCTCATGCACATTCGTTTCGTGCTTACTGGCGACTCATCAGTAGGAGCCGGTATTACGCCCTTTAACCACTATATATTTGGGTGAGGAATGTGGGATAATAAGATAATACAATCTCCTAGTTCAGTTCGCAATACATAATATATACTTCCATATATATTAGCTCTTCGCAAGAAACAGTATTTAACTGTTATATATTGAATTGAATGATAGCATGCTTACTGCGAGATGTGATAACTGATATCGATCAAGGCCAGACTGTATGGATTTACTGGAGTAACAGGTGTTCAGAAATTGTTGTAATTCTCAATTTCGGTGAACTATAGCATAAATTGATATCCATCAGGTTGGTATCATGTACCGACTCGGAAACCATAGTGTTAGTACCATGTACTCTTCGATACAATAAATTGGTATCGGTTACTAACACAATAGCCATAGTGTTAGTATCCTTTACAGACTCGGTATATATATTATATAGTGTGAGTTAGCGTTGAAGTCGCATTGTCGTAGACTTTATATGATGTTAGCTTCACTATTGCAGGTTTACACATTCGTCTAGGAGATTGTACCGTCCTATTATCCCACATTCTTCACCCAAATATATAGTGGTTAAAGGGCGTAATACCGGCTCCTACTGATGAGTCGCCAGTAAGCACCAAACGAATGTGCATGAGATTATACTTTCCGTTCATGCTGTCTTTGGTTTATCCTTCTGGTCACAACTGAACTAATTTGTTACTAGGTTCGCAACACCTAATACATACTTGCATATATATTAGTTCACCGCAACAAACAGTATTTAACTGTTATATATTGAATTGAATGATGTCATGCTTACCGCGAAATGTGATAACTGATATCGATCAAGGCCAGAGTGTATGGATTTACTGGAGTAACAGGTGTTTAGAAATTGTTGTAATTCTCAATTTCGGTGAACTATAGCATAACTTGATATCCATCAGGTTGGTACCATGTACCGACTCGGAAACCATAGTGTTAGTACCATGTACCTTTTCGGTACAATAATGTTGGTATCGGTTACTAACACAATAGCCATAGTGTTAGTATCCTTTACAGACTCGGTATATATATTATATATAGTGTGAGTTAGCGTTGAAGTCGCATTGTCGTAGACTTTATATGATGTTAGCTTCACTATTGCAGGTTTACACATTCGTCTAGGAGATTGTACCGTCCTATTATCCCACATTCTTCACCCAAATATATAGTGGTTAAAGGGCGTAATACCGGCTCCTACTGATGAGTCGCCAGTAAGCACGAAACGAATGTGCATGAGATTATACTTTCCGTTCATGCTGTCTTTGGTTTATCCTTCTGGTCACAACTGAACTAATTTGTTACTAGGTTCACAACACCTAATACATACTTGCATATATATTAGTTCACCGCAACAAAAGTATTTAACTGTTATATACGCATATACACTTAATAAGCAGTCCAAACGAAAAATATAAGTAAAACCGTGTTGGTCTAATTGCCATCCTCACAATTAAATGAAAACTCCTGATATATATAAATGAAAGATTTTAAAGTGATGCGTATTAGTCTCGAAATAAGTGGGTATTGTGCACTTTGATATTAATGAGAAATTTTTTAAGGCAATGGATTATATATATATATATATATATATATATATATATATATATATATATATATATATATATATATATATATGGAAAGAAAATATATATGAGAACAAAACATATTTTTAAAAATGGTGAAACTTGTAATGATATATATATTCTCAGTGTAAGCTCAATATTGTATCAGGTAACAGAGGTAATTCAACAGGTAGACCTGTTTCGTCATTATAGGGGACACTTCAAGCAAATTGCAGAATTTGACGAGAAAGGGATACTATGATTTTGGAAACCCATAAGACTTCAGATTGCTTGTAGTATTTACCACAGGTGGCGAAGTGGAAAGTGTAATAGACTCTGAATCAAATATGCCTAGGTTGACATCCCGTCCGTGACAAATTTTGGACAGTGCTTGAAGAATTCACAATAAGGACAATACCGGTCAACTAGATTACCTCTGCTGCCTCATGCAATACTGTGTATATCCTGAAAATATACATATAATAAAATCCTGCAATTAGAATTTATATATAAATATTTGTACGTAGACGCAAATGGTTGCTGTTATGCGCACATATTTATACATGCCTATTGCACGGGTATACGACTGTTTGTGTTGTTTCGTTGGTTTAATTTATGAAAATGTACCGTATCACAAATATGTTCATGAATTAACGGTCATTACAAAAAGCTGTATATTTTTATGAATTAATTACCAATCCTGTTTTAGTCGAGGAGAGCCGCAGTTGTCTTATTCTCGATATCCATGAGGTGGGAAACTGACTGGACATTGAATAGTGTTTTCTCCTCACTTCGTTCTCCAGGAGATCCGTTTTTTCGTCAATCCCCACACAAGTTTGGTTGACTTCCAAACTTCTTGAATGCTTGACATTCGGCGGGTTGTTGTCTCGTTTTAGACAAACTGCAGTTTGCAGATCACCACTACCACGAGCACTAGAAGCGATCGCGTCGAAGTGTCGCGCGTCCTTCGTCTGATCTCCTTTGCATGACAACGCGATTGAGCATGTAGATGGACAGACGGATTGCAGTTCCAGTGAAATTGATGGATCGGGCGTGTTTTGCAACGTGCAAACGCGAGCAACATCAAGTCTGTTATTGAAGCAAGTGCTCTGGGAAATTGACGACTCCGTTGTATGCGGCGTACTGTGCAGGAGGAGAGGTAAAAAATTTTCACATTTACAATAACGGATTTCTATGCTAATGGTTGAGGCAAGATAAACTGTCATTTATTTATTTTAACTTTATAAGTCAATTGAACACATTATTTGCGTGCTGATTTTTATATCGCTTATTTTGGCCCGATTTTGCATCTCGTTTATCTATATTACTCTGTCTTCACCCTCTAACCATTGGCATCGACATTAATTACGTCATTTTACATGATAAGAAGAAAGCATCTAGTCTGACATTTGCAAAGGGCACATTAACAATCCGTCACGGTTGCTTCAAATAAATGGATGCGCACATGCGTGTTAATATACTTAATTGAGCGTTTAAAAATTATAGACGCACAGACATACGCGACGCACGCATAGCCGATGTAAATCGGCTATCAATTAAGAGTTAAAGAACATTGGTTGCGCGGGCGGTGATAACATTTACTATAATCAAGGTTGCGAACTTGATACAAACACTTGACCCATTAAGTACTTACATTTTGTCAGTTTAAACTAAGAATTGTATAGTGTAGAAAAGGCAATTCATCCATTAGACCGGGTTCGTCCTTATTAAGAACTCATCATGTACTGCCCAGTCCGCGGCAAATTCTGGCCAGTACATGATAAGTTCCCAATAAGGACGAAATCGGTCTACTGGATGAATTGCCTTTTCTGCACTATACAATTCTTAGTTTATACTGACAAAATGTAAGTAATTAATGGGCCAGGTGTTTATATCAAGTTCGTAACAATTAGAGATCAGAGTCATACACATAGATAGGGATGTTCACTCGATATTTTTCATTTGTTCGCTTTCCATTTTTTTCTTGGTTGGTGCGATGAGAGGTGTACAGACAAAGAAACTCGACATAAAGTACTGAAATATTTCGAAACAAAATATTTACTCCATATAAGATGCCAACCATTAACTTGCAGTTTTCAAACTTGGCAGAAGTACAAGTTGTGAGTTTAAAAGTTGGTTCGATGCAAAAAAGAATAGAGGCCGCAATATAGGGAAGACTAACTCACCTTAATTCCACCTGCGCAATAATACGAAAAGTAAGAAAATAATGAAGATCAGAGATTAACAAACTGGTGGCGCAGGCGGTGATAACACTTAATTAAGTCAAGGTTGCGAACTTGATATAAGCACCTGTCTCATTACGTTAATATAAACCAAGCATTGCAAAGTGTTGAAAGGGTAACTCATAAAGTAGACAGGGAACACCCCACGTACAGTCTAGAATTTGCAGTGGACAGTACGTGATAAAATGGACAAATATAAGGATGAATAAAATTTCAGGGAAATGGAATCTCCAACGTTCAGAAAGCATCTACCTTCCCTGCCATTAATGAATTTTTATTTTTATTCATAGCTTAACCCATAGAATAGTTGATTTCACAGTGTTTTTTATATTTTAATATAAACTAATCTTCATCTAATAGGTAAACAACTAGTTAAGCTGCAAATAAGAGCTTTGCATCACATTGCTCTCATGAATTCTATTTCTATTTATCATTTCATAAAAACTTTGCATAAATTAATTGTTCCGCAAGTCAAATTTAACTAGGATATCGATCGTAGTCACCAGTTGGGCTATAAAGGTATAAAATCTCCCATGCAATTGCAAGAGCTTAAAAACCAATTAAATGTACTGAATCTTGGTGCACATTCTTCGATGGTCAAATAGACTAAACGCATTAATACGACTATTTTGTAGAAATATGACAGGCGTAAAAGCATGCTCACTAAGAAGGATTCCAAAAAATATGTAGCGGAACATAATGTAGGGTTGGTTTTCTTAGATAATAAAATGAAAATATGCAATAGCTTGAGAGCTACATTTTTAAGATAAAATGTTCACCATTAACAAAGAAAACGATTATTTCATATTTCTAGAGTGCCAGTTGCAGAAAACTAAAATATACAAAAATAAGGCAGGCGCATCTAGAGACCTGTTAGTTTAAATACGGGAATTAGATGGCAGCCCGCTTGAAAACTTTTACTTCATGCTTAGTGGCAACTTACCAGTAGAATTCGTCACTACACCAAAACTCCTTGACAACCTTTGTCAGAAACTGCAGGATAATTGATCGACGCAATTTTATAACTATTTGCGCATTACAGACAGTAAAGGTTCATATTCATATGAAGATTAGCCATATGACTTTAGTTCCAATTCACAATATATTGGGAAGCACACTTACATCTTGATTATGGAGATAAATAAAAGCTTAATTAAAGTGAGAACACCCACCATTCATAAGTTGCGTATAAGTTAGTTATACATATCTTTCATGTAGACTTCGGCTTTTGCTTTTGTTTTTCTTTGGACTAATTTGTTATTAGGTGCACACCACCTAATATACAAATGCATATATATATATATATATATATATATATATATATATATATATATATATATATATATATATATATCATTATTCAACTGTTGTATATTAAATTTGGACGATGTCACGAATTCCACGAAATATGATAAATGATGTCGATTAAGAATAGAGTGTATGAATTTGCTTGAGTAACAGGTGTGCAGAAGCAGCTGTAATTTTAAATTTTGTTGAAATTTAGCGTCTTTTGTAATCCACTGTTTTGGTGCTAAGTGTAGGCTTGGCATATTTAAATTCATTCTTTACAGCCTCGGCATATTCTGCACATATTGAGTTCGCTTTGAAGTCGCATTTTGGAAGAATTTTTATAAAGCTAATTCTATTTCTGCCTGAACACACGTTCATATAGGAGGTGGAACCGTCTAACTGTCCAACTTTCCCAACCAAAATATATGATGGGTGTAGTGCGTAAGACTGGCTCTTACTTATGAGACGCCAGTAAGCAGGAAACAATTGTGAACATGAAATTATACCATCCGTTTATACTAACTGGTTTATTTTTCGGGTTCTCTTCGAACTAATTAATTAGAAGGTGCCCAATACCTAATACAAAAGTGCATAATTATTAGATTACCGCAAGAAAACATCAAAAAAAAATCTACAGACTTCCTACTCCAACTAAAGTTTTATGCTCTCAGTTCAATTGACATAAATTTCTGTATGAGCTGTTGTAAAATGAAATGTTTAAAAGATGCATGCATAGAGAAAAAAATTCAAACAAAGCAAAATGAAAGAATTAATTTCATTATCGTAACTACATTTTTTCAGCATCCTTCCAGTCAACTGTGATGTCAAATTTGGCTGGACTTCCGTTAACGTTTTCGAATTGACTAGAAGTATTCGCAGATTCACCAATTGCTTCTTCATCATCTTCGAAAGGTGCCGTCTCGATTTTTGTATAAATCACTTGCTGCTTGCATCTGTGGTTCTCGTTATGATTGTCGTTGTGCATTGCGATTTGTACGTCACTCGGTGTGATCTGGCTATTGCTTGATCCAATAGATATCTGATTGGATAACCGACTGGTTGTTGTTGCCGACAACACAGCACCATTGATGTTGCTCAGTGGAACACTACCATTCTGATGGTAACCTGATTGGTCGTCGCTGTCTGCAACACTGCCATTCGAGAATGCATTCATACGAAACAGAAGACGATTACTGATAGTTGTCCAGCGACGAGTTACTCCTGCTGCATTAAAACCGGTTCGGGGACTAGACTGACAATTCTCACTAGTGGTATAGCGTCGAGATCGCCACCATCTCTTCACACTTGTCAAAGGCTCTGCGCTGCTATCAAATAAAATCGATTCGGTAGTGTTCTGGTAACCAGCCGAAGTGATAGGTAAATTATTGCCATTAAAGCAAACGTCTGGATTAGGATCCAGACTGGTGCCAATTTTGGCAGCTTTTGTACTAGGCGGCAGCATTGTGCTGACGGCCTCGCCATCTACTGGTGCATTACCTATAGTCTTCTGGGTTTTATCACAAGTTGAAACATTTGCGTTACTTGAAACAGACGATCGCATAAGGAGCTATATGGAAAATGAAAATTATTTGAAGCATAATTTACAAAAGCCGTAAACACAATACCTCGAACGTTATCGAGTATAGTGTGAAGTGCTAAGAGCGTATATAAAAATTAACTTTGCATGATATAAATATAAATTGGTAAATATGGTGCATGTATACGTGTGTGTGATCCTAGTCATACTTCCAGTTACTGCAAGACCTATCTGTTTAAAAATGTATTCTGCGTTAATAATGCACTTTCAAACGCAATATTCTTAAGGCTCATTTAGGTAAATAATATATTGCCCCAGATAGTTCTGCCAATAGAAAACTAGCGAACAGTCAGCTTTTAGAATCTATTTCAAAGAAGAATGTTTTCAATATTTTATATATATATATATATATATATATATATATATATATATATATATATCTATATATATATATACATATATATATATATATATAAAATCGTTTAAAAAGGGAACAAAGAGCAAAATAACAAACGGGATTCATCAAACAAACCAATTTCGTTCTGATTGATTGCTGAATAAATTGGCAAAATTGCCTTCTATAGGTTTTGAATCAAGGAGCACTTGCTTCAGGGTCTAGCAGCTCATAAACTGCACAATCTTAGTCACGTATCACATGGCCTTCTAAATTATATAGAAAGTTAATGTTTTCCCGATTTGTCGTTCCTTAAGATGGAGACAATTTGACATCGCTTTGAACAGCACGTTCCAACAAGCCAACCACGTGCTTTAGTTATAAAACAGAGATCATTCCACCCGGAGATTTGATATTAACATAAAGTACTATGGAAGTGGTTTTATTATAAATTTAGTCAATATAAGTTAAACGTTGCAAATTATTTAAATCAAAGTTGCGAACTTAATGTAAACACCAACCCATCATACATACATTTGGCAGTATAAATCAAGCATCGTATAGTGTAGAAAATGCGATTCACCGGATATTAGGGCAGACAATAAAATATACTTTGGAAATTAAAATAAATACAAACAGATCTGTCTTAAAAGAGGATACCACACTTGCCACAAGTTGATTTTTCCTGTGAGTATGGTGTCAACCTTGAAGATGGGACTGGAAATGAAGTCCCGAAAATTCGGAAAAAATTCGGAAAATCTGGTTCCAACGTCATTTTCAGACAAGCAGCTCATGGGCGGCTTCATAGTGAAGGGACAAGTGAGAACCCATCAATCAATGCCAAACACCAACTGTGCACCTGGAAATGTAAAGGATTCAAGATTTTACCGACCTACGAGTGCTATCAATTGTCCCGCACAAGCAAAATGCGGAAAAAGCAAGGATAAGCAGCGCTTCACAAGGTATAACAACATTAAAGATTCACATATTAGACTGGTTTTATTCTTATTGGGTACATTTCAAGTATTGTCGAAAACTTACACAGGTTTGATTTCTGTCTGCGGCAAATTCTAGACAGTACTTCAAGATTTTTCACTAAAGACGAAACCAATCTACTGAATGAATTGCCTCTTCTACAGCATATGATAGATATTGTAAACTGAGAAATGTATATTTCAACTTTCACTTAATAAGTTGTTGCCCGCTCATTCAATAATTGTTTTAGTTATTACCTTTGTATGCGGTAGCACCTGCAATTCATCAAGTAAACAGGTTTCTTTCTCTTTTGGCACCCATTAATTAGTTAATAAAAATTCTCTGGCCGAGATATAAACAAGATTATATTTGGCTTATAATCATACAGCTAATCTCCACTCAGCAAAAGGCGCGCATTCCACGGAATTTTGAGTTATACGTCCACATGTCGTTTGCAATAAATATTTAAGTCAGGCGAGTCCTAAGCAGCGCCGTATTTTATCTAAGTTCTAAGTATTCTGGGTCAGAGTTAATTGATTAAATCGGAAGCGATACCGAATGGGATCCAAATGAAGGAAATATTGACTTACAAACAAAATTAGTGTATAAAAGTAAATTTAATGTAATGCGCAACTTCTGTGGCGCAGTGGATGGGTTGTCGGTCTCTGAAGCAAATATGCTCCGGTGACCCGGACAGCATGTTTGGTATATAAAGAAACAATATAATAATAATTAAATAGTAAGTGGGCTGCAATTCCCAATATATGTATGTATATATGTATATATATATATATATATATATATATATATACTTCTTCTATATATAATATTTTAAATTTGTCACTGCCATAAAGCCTATGTATATATATATATATATATATATATAAGTTTAATACAGTGACCTAATGAAATATTAATTGGATTTAAAATAGATATGTTTTCAATAAAAAATTGTGTGGTGTTTAAATCTTAACTTACTAATATAAATTAACATGCTCTTCCCAACATGATGTAACAATCATATCCTGTAGGAATTGAATTCGAAGCAGATACAATACTCTGTCATAGTAAGTACGAAAATATCAATTTATCCAACCTAGACTCTGTTTTAATTAGACTAATTAAATCTACGTGCTCCTATGTAACTGATAGATGTAGCACGGCCACATGTACGGTCATTTTTATTCTTGTATCTATAGAACAGTTTTTGACAGTAATGTACGTAATATTAGATTAAGAAGAGTCGACATTTTTGTAAAAAAGATTTCTTTTTCTATAACAATCAGCTTTTGATAATTTAGACTCTTTACCCCATATGAAACGGAAACTAAACTGACCTAGCGCGCTCTGATTGGATATAATCGAGAAAATGTGATTAACACTCATAAAAACTTGGTTTTGATTACAAACAATACTAAAGTGAATAAGTATGCATATAATTAATGGTGATAAATATAAAATTTATGATAAAATAGTAGTCCTACTGCGATTTATCAAGGAGCAAATTGACTGACCGGTTGGCGCCAACATACATGTACGTTTGTTCAACGATTTAAATTGTGGATCAGTTATTAAGTCAGACATTTGAACATATAAATCAATGGCTATCTGTCATGTTATTTAAATATCATTACATGAACATTTTTTGCGCAAGCGGTAATAACAATTACTCTAATCAAGGTTCCGATCTTGACAGAAACACCTGATACATTATATACATATATTTGCCAGTATAAGCTAAGTATTGCGAAATGTAGAAAAAGCAATTCATGCAGGAGATCGGTTTCGTTCTTATTGAGAACTCATCACGTGAATTCAGTTTTTAAATCCCCAGATTTCAAAGTAGATGTGCCAAGGCTCGAGCCCTGTACACGGCAAGTTCTGGACAATACGTGATGAGTTCCAAAAAAAAAACGAAACCGGTTTACTGAATGAATTTCCTTTTCTAAACTTTACAACAATTATTTTATTCTAAAAAATGTATATATATATATATATATATATATATATATATATATATATATATATATATATATATAAAATGAGTCAGTTGTTTATATCAAGATCGCAAATTTGATTAAAGTATAATTTTATTAACTTGTTGATAATTCTTGTTGTGTGCATGCTTAATTCATTTTTTACATTTAAACTAAGCCTCTTTTCAAAAAAAGTCATATTGCTAGCTGAACTTGTTCTCGACCGTCGTATGTTCTGACTGGTCGTAAAGACCTATCCCCCTCCTCAACGTGGTACGACGGTGTACAAACCATGTAATGCTGATGATCGATCGTACAGTGAGGCTAACGAGGGCTATGGCGGTGGTGTCACCTAGGGCGTGGTGGATCTCCGACCGGCACTCGGATCTCCCACAAAATACCACATGAGCCCGACGATCGGCAATCCATGACTCTGGCGTGTGTTCCATGAAAATGGCCGCAACCTATAATGAATACCGATCGATGCGGCTGGCGTCCCCGGCAAGCGACGCGCCCTGCGCTCCCCGAGAGCTAC
The DNA here is from genome assembly GCA_029291075.1 of Eudiplozoon nipponicum. Taxonomy (NCBI): domain Eukaryota; kingdom Metazoa; phylum Platyhelminthes; class Monogenea; order Mazocraeidea; family Diplozoidae; genus Eudiplozoon; species Eudiplozoon nipponicum. The sequence continues at coordinate 72,373 of JAQBSW010003673.1, forward strand.
AGGTGTCGTAAGTGAAAGCCATCTGGTATTTGATCAAAGCGCGAAAACACCCATTTATTTCGGGTGTAGGAACTGCCCGGGAACATTGCCTGATATCGGCAGCCAAGCAATCAGCGGCCAAATCTTTATATATGACCACCAGATTGGAAGCGGTAGCTGCCTGTCTTGAAGTCCCGCTGATCTGCCCAGGCACGGGACTCAACGAAAGATAAAAGTACCGCTTGGCAGAATCAATGATACTCGATGCATCACAGCAGGGACCAGCTGACAGAGGTCCGGACAACACGGTGTAGCCATTTTACTTGGTCCTAATAGGCGCAGGAGCCATGTTGGCTTGAATCCTGCATCACTGAGGATCGCAACGGTCCGACCGAGAGGGAAACCTTCAACACTCACAGTCGTAGCCTGTCTCACGCACCAACCTCGCAGCCGATTCAGATGTGAGAGATGAGTTCGACGACCAATTGCAAGACCATCAACTGAATGTTCCAGAGGCGACATACTGCTTGTTGCTGCGTGACGGAACGCATCGAACAGGACCTTCGGACTCATCCACCAGGACACATGACCGGGAAAGCTCGGTCTAGATGAGCGCTGCGAGAACGGAGCACGACTACTGATCAGCTTTGCAGAAGCCAACCATATGCGCCACCGTACTGACAGTGTTCCAACACCCTCGGAAGCATTTGCTCACCTTGGTATTCAACACGATGGTCACGCAGCCAATCAGATCGATCTTACACTTCTGGATACGGTCGCGTGTTGACGTCTCCGTGTCGAAGATTGCAGGTCATACACGAGGCTGATGAGACTGGCAACCGAGTGAGAGGTCCAATCGCCACTCTAGTGGTCGCGCCATGGGCTCCATCTCACGTCCTGACGGCGCCGTCAACCTGCTGAAACGCCTGAATGTTGCTGCCCCAACGGAATCCATCCCGTTGCACGGCGCTATCTCGCCTCAATCACTGCAAAAGCTGACTGCCGCCGACGGCGGAACCTATGCCGTAGATAAAACGAATGTGGGAGCATCAACGGAATAACCTGAACTCTACGCAGCAAAAGCTGGTGCTTGAAATCGCTGGAGCCATCAAAAGTCACCATGAAGACTGATCTCTGAACGCAACGATGCTGAAGTCGCCGCAGAAAGCAAGAGATGCCTGACGACAAATGCGCCCGATGATCGCCACCCGAGACATGAAACCACGAGGTCTGCTCGGGCTGACCGTGGACAGACAACTGGGATGAAATGGTACTTCGCCATGGAATCGGCTTGCAAACGTCGGTGATGTCGGGCGGCCTCTTCCAGCCTTATACGCAAAGCATCCGGTGTTAAGCCGCAATGCAGACAATTCTACGCAGCGCAACAGGAGACTCTGATTTCTCGATGTCAATGGCGAAAATCGCAAGATGGGTTGAACATTTTTCGCAGTTACTGATCCGACCATACAGTGGCCGCTCCCCACCGCAGTCCACCTGCAAGATCGACACCAAAGCTACGACGTGGACTGCTCTTCCCCAGACCTGAGGTCGAGATCGCCACGACCATCCAGCGCATGAAGAGCAAGAAATCCCCCAGGTGAAGATGGAATTCCCGCAGAGTACTCACAAGGCCCGTATAAGCGCACTACTGCCATCAATCCATCGACTGTTCTCTTCTATCTGGGAACAAGAGCTTGCCCGTCAGACTGCGGAATGTCAATCCTGCTGCACCGTTTCCCAAAAGGGTGATAGATCAAGGTGCGAAAACTACCGTGGTATCAGTCTTCTCAACACCGCATCCAAGCTGTTGGCGTCGATTCCATTGAACCGCTTCTGTAATGAGCGGCATGTCCGTACCCGCCCCAATCAGGGTGGATTCCGCCCATGAGCAAAGGCTGTGTTGATCCGATCTTTACATTACGGATAGTTTTGGAACATCGCCGCACTTTCAACAACCAACCGTCGCTTGGTTTTATTGACTTCCGAGCTGCTTTTGACTCTGTTGATCGCGACTCCCATGGAACATCATGCTGCTCGACGGTATGCCCATAAAACTCGTCAATCTGATCAAGGCCTACTATGCAGCCACCAAAGCCAGAGTACGTGTTTACGGAGAAGAATCGGATGAATTCAGTCTGCACACAGGGGTTCGACAAGGATGTCCCTTGTCACCCATATTGTTCAATTATGCGGTTGACTGGATTCTGAGCAACGCGCTAACTGAGTTCCGAGGCGTTCAAGTATCAAATAACCTATGGCTGACGGATGTTGATTACGCAGACGATGTTGTTCTCCTTGCTGACAGCTTTGGGAGCATGCAAGCCGTTTTGGATCAAGTGGCCCAGTTTTCATCAGCCGTTGGTCTGGAAATCAATGCCGACAAAACGAAAGCCTTCGCCATCGGTGTATCTTCATCTGATGAGCAGCTCACGGTGTACGACAGCCCAATCGAAACAGTCGACGATTTTACGTACCTTGGCTCAAAAATACTTCCAACTGGTCAAGCAAAGAATGAAGTCCGAACACGCATCGACCGTGCCAGACTTGCTTTCTTACAATTGAAGAACTCACTTTGGAGAAGAAGTGAAATCAGCCTCAAAACGAAAATCCGAGTCTACCAGACTACTGTTCGCCCTGTGCTACTGTATGGCTGTGAGACTTGGCCATTACGTTCTGAGGACTCCAAAAAGCTCGAAGTATTCGACCATTGGTGCCTTAGGTACATCACAAAGACAAAATGGATGGACCGAGTGTCGAACGCATCTGTTCGTCACCAATGCGGTGACATCATGCAACTATCCGTCTGGATCCAACATCGTCGACTTCAATGGTTCGGGCACGTACTACGCAAACCCGAAGACGAAATGGTACGGCAGGTGATGAACCCAGGTCAATGTGCAAACTGGCGCCGCCGCCGAGGCGGACAACTGAAGACATGGCTTGCAACAATCAAATCGGACATGGAACTCCTAGGTTTACGCAATGTTTATGGTCCGCGTCACTGGGAGCGTCATTGGCCCTCTTTATGTTCCGAAATGGCTGCCAACCGCCCGGCATGGAGAGGTTTAATCCGGGATATCAATGGAGCCGGCTTATCCTCTAAAAGGAGCCAGCCGCAGTAAAGTACTGTCTAGTATATCTGGTTTGATATTAAATCCATATTTTATCATTTATTTTAGGTTTAGGGCACATTTGCGTTTTTAGTTGTCAATACTGGTGTTCTTCACATCAACTGGTGACGACGCCCATTACACGTACTGGGCAGCAATTATAGTTAGATCGTAAGTCTCAACTCTGTCTTCCTTTACCTGTTCCTCTCCTCCGGTTTGTCACCTGCCCTGGTATTACGCAATTTAGGCAATTTACGGAGTTCATAATACATATAGAAGTTAAAGTTGATCAATGAAACCTCGTTACCAAATTTGAGTCACTGTCACAAATTTTTCATGGTTTAAATAGTCCTTCAACAGCAGTCTTCACGACGAAGAATATCATAAGATAACGAAATCTGAATTGAACCCGTACACAAAATCAAAATGTTCTTTATAGAAGTACAATATATTATATAACATTATCTTCCGAGAAGTCCAATTAATACTTTGATTACGCCTAATAATTAATTTATTAATCGCTAATTTATGATATAAAACATAATCAATCTAGCACTTATTATTCATTAGTCATTATAAACTATGACTTGCCCATCCTCACTGATACAACTTGTATTTTAAACTGAGATTTATTGCACTACAATAACTTAATTCACTTTATTTTTTCGGCAAACGCTGATTTGGTTAATATAAAATTTGGCAAAAAACTCATTCTAGCGACACTTTAAATTTTTTTAAACCTTTTCGTTTAACTATCACTTCAAGTTTGAAATTTTGCAACATAAACCTGTTAATTTAAAAACAATTTAACGTAATATGCTTTCGTAGTACTCAGAGGGCAAACTGGTTTCAGGCGAGAACAATTGCATGACTAAATATCAGCAGTGTGATTTTAGGTGAAAACCATTTTTATCAATCTGATGTCAAAGGTTGATAAATCACCGATTCTCAGCACAGACTGAAAATGTAGCCAACTTGAAAATAAAAACACTTACGACGACTAAACGCACACGTATTGAAAAGACAAATTATAAAAATTAATGCGCATGTATTTAGTCATTTGTTGTTTCTATTCCTGCATGTCTACCAAAAGGCATTTGGGCTCCTTTCTCTGTCACAATATATGTGCATATATTCTGGGAGATCAGTTTTTATGAACCTTCCCAACACAGAGGGAAACAGTTTAGTGCGTTTGGGCGTGTGACCGGCTTTTTCAGTTTAATGGCTATTACGCACTAAACCAGTTCGTCAGTTGGATTCTGGTTATATTTGAACTAATTTGTTACTAGGTGCGCAACATCTAATACAAAATTGGATTCTTCCTTTGCTCATTTAGGTGTATGAACGCTCAATATTCCCCTCGTCCCTAGTTGGGGAAATTTTGATTTGTTCGTTCCGAAAATGACTCACTTATCCATGGATCTACCCAATTGCGTGCACAGTTCCACCATCGCTTCACTTCACATCAGGTCGCCAATTTATACAATATCCAGACTACTGTTACTTCAAGTAAGAGTTTAGAAGAAAAAATAATCCCGCACAAGAACATTTATTTGAAATAATTTTGAGTCAAAACAAGAAATAAGTTTTATTGAAAAGAATTACGCAGATTGACATTGGTGCATTATGCATACATTTTCTCTTTATTTCATCAACACACAAAGTCCTACATCACTAATGGACACAGAGTCTAAATCAGATTCGTCTATAAATTATTTTCTTTCTGTTTAATGTCAATATATTAGTTCACAATATGTCAATTTGATTATTAACATTGATGTTATTCTACGTTGGAAACCATGCCTTTGTTACAATTATTTTTGAATTTCATCGTTCTTTGTTTTTACTGTTCACTTTGTGTAGTCTCCTTATTTGAGCATAATGTTTATTAGTAGCTCGTTAATTTTATATAATATAAGTTTTTGTTTGTAGCGTTTTAAATATTTCACATTCACAGCAGTCATATCTTAAGCTCTGTTCACAACTTGATAAATTAGTGCTTTTCATGAAATGAGGTCAACTAGTTTGTGAATTATTCTTATTATTTTGCTTTTAACCTATATGACATGGATGTCTATCCAAACGAACTGTAAATGTTACACAGTTATGCATGGCATATATTTAGTGTAGGTCAAACATAATATTATATCTACAATTTATATATAAAGGCTATATGCGCGCATTTATGCATAATATTTGATAAAAATTATACACATACAGGCTGAATCGATAGAATTAAGATACGCAACGGAAGACAATCATAACCTCAATTATTTACATACGAATTCTCACTTAGAAACTGTTATTTGTCGTTGTGTAGAACTTGATGTGTTATCCAACTGATGAGCGAGAAGCATGTCATGATTTTCGATCGTGGGTAGTCACTTTGCACTATCAGCTTCGCAAAGATCCGATTGATCATCATTTCCAAGTACGCATTGATCTCGTCTTCATTGTGGCTGGGTGCTGATTCGACCTCCGAAGGCTTCAACATCGTTCATACTAACCACTAAAAATGAGGTACGGCCAAAACGACGACGAAATCAATGTATACTTGGAAATGAGGATCAATCGGATCTTTGTAAAACTGATAGTGCAATTCGACAACCCACGATCGCAAAGCGGGATATGCTTCACTATGACGCATGCACTCTGCAATCCTTCAAAAATATCCGAATGAGCGAGAGGTTTGAAGAAGAAATCAATTTCTCTTAAATTAGCCATTGAATAACATTACTCGCGGAATTAATTAGCAGTGGCTATTAAAACTGAACTGTTCTTTATTCGTTTATAAAAAAACAAAATGACATAATCTTGCATATATTTTTAACATTACTTTTTGATTTTTATAATTACGCCTAGGATTTTATTTCTTAGTTAGCCTTTGATCAACTAAATAAAATACTATCATTCTATTTTAGCACTAATTATTTATAAAATGTAATGTTTTGTCTGCCTAATTTCAGTTTTTCCATTACGTTGGTATATATGTGGTCCACTTGTTACGAATTAGTCGTTCTCCGTTGTAGCTTTACTAACATTTCAGTTGCAAAACTAACTGTATCCTAATTGAAACTCATTTCAAATACGCGCAAAACCGCAGCTTAATTTCATGAGAGACTTTCGTCATGTGGTGCACTAACTTTAATTTTATTTGAGTAAGATTTACAATTGATGACATATATGTGATTTTTAATCTATGTAACATTTTCCTGCAAAATTTTACAGATACATATTCTCCATTGCCGAAGGATAATAAATATTCAATTGTGTATTAAGTATTGTGTACCCAGTAACCAATTGGTTCAATTACAACCAGAATAATATTTAACAAGTTCACGCGAACACAAGATGTACAATCATCACACGTGCGTCCCGTGCCTACGGGCGGCTCATCAGCAGGAGCCCGCATTACGCCCAAAACCAACTGATATTTAAGTATTTATTAGGTGTTGTGAACCTAGTAACAAATTAGTTCAATTGTGACCAGAAGGATAAACCAAAGGCAGCATGAACAGAAGGTATAATCTGATGCACATTCATTTCGAGCTTACTGGCGACTCATCAGTAGGAGCCCGTATTACGCCCTTTAACCACTATATATTTGGGTGAGGAATGTGGGATAATAGGACAATACAATCTCCTAGTTCAGTCCGCAACACCTAATAAATACTTGCATATATATTAGTGTTATCTATTGAATTTAATAATGTCATGCTTACCGCGAAATGTGATAACTGATATCAATCAAGGCCAGAGTGTATGGATTTACTGGAGTAACAGGTGTTCAGAAATAGTTGTAATTCTCAATTTCGGTGTACTATTGCATACATTGATATCCATCATGTTAGTACCATGTACCGACTTGGAAACCATAGTGTTAGTACCATGTACCTTTTCGGTACTATAATGTTGGTATCGGTTATTGCAATACGTAACTGAACG
>JAQBSW010003674.1:0-79371 GCA_029291075.1 Eudiplozoon nipponicum
TTTTCGATAACAATTATCCTTGTCTTTTATTCAACCATGAGAAAGTATTATCATAATCAAAAGAATAACAAATATCAGCAGAATTGCAGACTTTTTCAAGTTCAGTAGATAAAGTTTTAAAAGACATCTTAGATGGAGGCATTTCTCTAAGCCCCTTCGGCAATTGGTTGTAAATTTTGTAGATTTTCGAGAAAGAGAATAACTTGCTCGCTACATTCCCCACCAAAGGAGGAGATATTGCCAAATGTCCAGATCTAGTTCCAACTTCATGACTCTTTCTTATCGGAGTCATATAGGCACCAGTCCACTGGTTCAAATGGAAAACTTTTATACAATAACACATCCTCCGAAACCACAGTGATTGCAATGACACAAACTGTAATCTAGAGGCGTATATAGTGCAAGAAATAGGACTAATATGTTTCACAACCTTTCTTTGTACAGCTTCTATATTATTAGACAAACCCTTTTTTAATGGATTCCAAGTAGCGACAGCATATTCTAGTACCGGTCTAATCCATATTATATACATTTGAAGTTTTATATCATTTGATAAGATATTTCGATTTATTAGTGCCCATCTTTTCTTGGCACTGCCTACTATACTTTCAATATGTCTCTCAGCAGAAGCTGTACATTGAATAGTTATGCCTAAATCCTTAATTTCTTGCATAAGTTTAATCTCAAACACATCATTAATAACAGCATCATGAAAATAAACATAATTAAAGTTTGTTCTGTTCCCTATTTTTAAAGCTTTCGTCTTTTTATTGTTTATTCTCAGCCCTAGTGTGATCAAATATTTACTCAAATCATACAAATCTAATGTCACATTGTTTTTGGAGAATTCGACATTCTTCGGATCAATTGGGAAGATTATTTTTAAATCATCAGCGAATTTGCAAACTCGACCGTTAAGGATCTTAGTTTCCAAATTTGCAAATACAATTTTAAATAAAATTGGCCCCAAGCTTGATCCCTGTGGAACTCCACTCGTTACTCGTTTCGATTTTGATATCAAATCGTTTACTTGAATACTCATTCGTCGATTATATAGATAGTATTTAAGTAATCTAAAAATATTCGGATCAATATTCAACAAACTAATCGCATTCAAAATAGCATCAAAAGATATAGAGTCAAAAGCTTTTGAGATATCTATAAATACAATTAATGCATCTAACTTATTCTCGTCTAATGTGATTACATGTTTCCACATGGAAAGCATATTGGTAGTTGTCGATCTACCTTTCGTAAAGCCATGTTGACATAGGTCAAAATCAGCCGGTAACATACGTTCTAAATGATCTAGTATCAATCGTTCTATTATCTTCAAAAACGAAGGGATAATAGAGATTAATCTATAATCACTAGCGCACGTTGGCTTACTTACTTTTGGCAACGGCTTAGCTACTATCGTTAGTATATCGATTGGTAATTTCCCATCCTTTAAAATTATATTTATAAAGTTGCAGAGTACATTCATAAATTTTAAAGGTAATTGAAGCAAATTATCAATCGAAATACCAAGGTGATCTTTTTGTTTTTTTTGATTTGATTTTTAACATCAATTTTATCAATTCATCACTGTCAATAACAAGTCCTGGTTCCTGGTCTCCCAAAGAATCAGATGGTTCTATAAAATCTCTCCCATTCTGTGGATTGCATATCAAATTGCCAAATACTTCCTCCAATTCACAGAGAAATCCATACTCAGTTTTATCCACAGGTAGAATAAGCTTTAACTTTTCCTTGTATTTACTGTAATCTGTGAGGAGTTTGAATCCTAATCTAGGATTACTCTTCATTTTGGCCAAAATAATTCGTTCTGATCTTTGACGGATTATTAGCAGTGATGAATTAATTTCCTTATCAATGGAATCTAATCTCATTTGTTTAATACTATTAATAAGACTACACTTTATTATATTATCTCGTTTAATTCTTAGTTTACACAGTTTCCTATTAATTCGTTTCGGTATAATGTCCGTAAACGTAGCTGCCTGAAATAAAATAGATAATAACGATGAAACAGAAGAAACAAATTCATCAGTATTCAAGAGATAAAAACTCTCATAATCAATCAGTATACTTAATTCTCTAAAAAAATTCCAGTTGATTCTGGAACAGTGCACGTGTGCATTTTCAAAACTTAGTTTCTGTGTTATGCCACTCAAGATGTTCCATTGTAAAATAATTTGTTTGTGATCCAATTCTTTGAAATAATTGACAACATCATAACTGTGCGATTTTACCATTTCAATTTCTAAGTATAAATTATCTAAGCATTGCGAACCTCTAGTTGATTCATTTATAATCTGCTTGAGATCATGGTTAGAAAAAATTGGTTATTTCACAGTCCTGTAACTTATTAAAGTCACCTACCACTACATTGTAGCCATGGCAGTCAAAGATAGATTGAAGAGAATTGGTAAATGTTTGATCATCAAATAAAGTAGCATACGGCGGTCTGTAAACCGCTGTTAAGATCAGATTATCAAATTGTATAGATAGGAAATCAATGATAGCATTATCATCACTAATATGTAAAGTTTTCGCCTTAAATACCGATTTACAATAAATGAGTACTCCTCCACCTCTTTTATCCAGCGATCTGTCCTTTCTGAATAAAGAATATTGAGGAATATCAAATTCATGACTTTTAATATCCTTATTAAGCCAAGTTTCAGATAATATTATAAAATCAAAGTCGTTACTTAATATAAAATTAGACAGCAAAAAGTTCTTATTCTTAACACTGCGAAAGTTAGCATAAAATAAATTAAATGTAGAAATCGACTTATCTAAACAAGTGTCGACTATTACTGATTCAACCTTAGTGGCTTCTTTACTATTCGTTTTCCGGGCCTCGAAGCCATACTTCCTCTCCCCCCGCTGTCCACGACATTTACTAACGATACTTCGTTTTTTGATTTCGTATCTTCTCTTGTTAAATTTCTTGTAATGTCGTAGTCAGAAGTAGGTGGACTCCGCTCCTGGTTGTTCTTTAGCTTTTTTGCTTTTGCCAACTTTCGTTGGAGAAATGTTTTATCACGACCAATATGTATGCTATTAAAACTCGGACTCTCACCTTTCCTTTTATTGATGGCCTCAATCTGTATATTTGTTGGCCTCTTTGTTAACTTTATTACCACCGGTCTAGGACGATTGGATCTTTTTCCAACTCTAAAACATTTAGCAATGTCAGCGTGCGTCTCATCCTTTATGAGGATATTTAATTTCTTGACATCATTCACATCAGCATTCTCATCAAGATTAAATAAAATTAGCTGTTCTTGTTTACTAATCCGCGCTGATACTTCATTCGCTAATATGTTTATTATCTCTTCGCCTGTTATTTTATTCTTGATTGATGAGTCATTTTCCACTGTTATTTCAGCCAACTCAACCCATGGCTGAACATCAGTCTTTAAATTATCTAATTTCGTATTTAACACATCAGTCAATTGAACAATTTGCGCGCTTAAAGATTCATTTTTCTTTTCTGCTAATTCCAATTTTGCCGTATACACTTCAACGTCTGTTTCCAGTTTTGACACTTTATTCATGACACGATTATTCTCATCCTTCAGCTCCTTCACTGAGTTCTGAAGTTCTGAAACGATTTTCTCAAGATGCGACAAAATTATAGCCATTTCAAACCGCGCGCGCAAATTGTTACCACCACCCGCGCAATCAATTATTGTTAAATTGTATTTAATTAATCAATTGAATATTTTGTATATTTGAGAGAATAAAAAAAGTTCGATTGCAAGCTTCCTAGTCATACGATGTGTAATCACAGATGATTCCGATCTATCTCCTCTTTTGTGTAGAATACCAATTCCGGTCGTCATGCTGGCACTGAGTCCTTTTTAAAGTCATTATATCAAATTTTGGATATCAGATAATTAACTTCATTTACCTTGTAAACAATAACAAGTATCAATCACCAGGTTTATGCTAGTCTATTCTCAAAGTTGGTTACCAACCAATATTTAGCGGACGGTTATTTACTACGCCTACGCGTATACAAGATCAGTGGTTGCGATGACTTCTTTGTACAAAACTTCATTAAATAAATGAAAAAAGTACGTTGAATGTAGCGATACGATTGATCATCAGTTAATATTTCTCATCAGACACCCGACTTGCACCTAAATTAATGATCAACGCCTGTTAAACCACCGAAATTTGTTCCATAATCCTATAGCCGCCGGGCCTCACAGTTTATTTTCTTCAATACAGGCCCATTCCGTATGGCAAATCCAGTTAGGAAGACTGTCCCAGTCCCAATCAATATAAATAACAGGTTGACGAATTTAATTTATAGAATTTATAGAAAATTATTCATAAAATCGATTGAAAAACCGAACGAGCTATTAGTTCTCGTATGAATCAATTGCAAGAAATTTATTTGCCTGTCCGGATTCCATTCAGCAATAACGCGCCTAGTTCACAGAGCATTATACAATTCATGTCCACATGACAGGATTCATCTTGTTTACCGTCGATGTGTGCAATTCTGAATTTCTTTACTGCTTATTGAACCTTCATACTTTAGTCTCCACAACATTAAATAATGCTGTTTGGTTTCATTAACCAAAATGAAGCGGATTAGATCACGGCTTGGTTTCCATTATGGTGGTCAACGATTGATGAAACTCCATATGTTTCTCTATTATGCTATAGCCGATTTGTCCTCATAGCCTATCTTCGATTTTGTGGGTCCATTTTTTCCTCTAAATCCTATTAATAAACGATATAATTCCACTTTCTTCTTCTTGAGAGCTGAAGCAATTGTTTTAACCGGATTTGGTAAATGAAATGGATATCTAGCATAGAAAATAGATAATGAAGACTAGTGGCTATAGGACGATAGAGAAATTATTTTGTTAAACAGGTGTTGAACACTACGGACAGACTTGAAGGACATCCTGCGAACGCAAACATTTTTTGCTTGCATTCTTTAGCCTAATCGGCATGCGTAAGAATTTGCACTTCGATTAGTTGTTTGTATCCAATATCATTTGTTCTCAATGGTAGGCTTTCATCAGATCTATCGTAGTACAGTCAACAAACACCATTATATCACAGGACAAAGTGTTCTAGTGTGGTAAAATACAAATCACATTCAGTTACCGATTTAAAAAATTGATAGTCTCTATAGATACTCAACTGCTGTTGTTCAGGTTAAGGATATACGAATATTGGTGAAACAAAGTTACAATTTGATCGTGCACAAACTCTTCTTCCGACAAACGCAGGATGTAAAAACTGGCAAATCACTCTTAGATACTGTGCAAGAGATTACACTTTCCGTTCATACTGGCTTACTATAAATCGAAATAGTCTAGCAGTCGTATTGTTTAGAATTTATATGATGTTAGATTCACCACTGAAGATTTACACATTCATGTAGGAGATTGTACCGTACTATATCCCACATACCTCACCAAAATATATAGCGGTTAAAGGGCGTAATTCTGGCTCCTATTGATGAGTCGTCAGTAAGCACGAAACGAATGTGTTCGAGATTGGACATACAGTTCATGCAGACTTTGGTTTATCCTTCTGGTCATAATTCAACTAATTTGTTTCGTACCATGTACCTTTTCGGTACTACAATGTTGGTATCGGTTACTGACACACTAGCCATAGTTTTGGTATCCTTTACAGACTCGGTATATATATTATATAGTGAGTTAGCGTTGGAGTCACATTGTCGAGACTTTATTTGATGTTAGCTTCACTACTGCTGGTTAACACATTCGTTTAGGAGATTTTACCGTCTAATTATCCCACATTCCTCACCCAAATATATAGCAGTTGAAGGACGTAATACCGGCTCCTAATGATGAGTCGCCAGTAAGCACTAAACGAAAGTGCATGAGATTTTACTTTCCGTTCATGCTGTCTTTGGTTTATCCTCCTGGTCATAATTGAACTAATTTTTACTATGTTCGCAAAACCTAATGCATACTTGGTAAATTACTTGATATTTTTAAAGCAGAATCTCACTGCCTTGCTTACGGTCCGCTTTTTCTTTATTGTAGCCTCCGAGACTTACTTCTACAATTTACATATACCTTAAATAAGCCCTCTGTCAAGCCCTCCATTCGCAGCCATACTACGATTCCTTCTAGTTGGATTTCTTTACGTTTTATAAGAAGTTATTCCTCACTGCCGCACGAGTGTTACATTTATATTATTTTTTTTAAACCGTTGAATGTGGTGTTCTGATGTTGGAACTTTACCTGCTAGTTATATTTGTGATGTTAATTGCAGCACTCGTACGGTACCTCAATGCACTAAAGCGATTGATTGAACACTCGTTTAAAAATTTCGTTTTCAACTCGATATTTCGACCTGTCCCTTGTTCTGCCATTGACATCGCGTTTGATATCAAAAACCCATCGAAGACCATTAACCACATTCTGCATGGACGAAACAGATTTGGAGGTTTTATGGAACTCTTAGTTTAATTACGAGACTTTGAACAACGCACGCATTTTGGTTTCGTTTACTGCACACTACAACCAATCATTTGAGCAATTTTGGCTATTCTAAGTCTAATGACTCAAACAAATCCAGCATGGAGTTTCATCAATCGTTGACCACCATAATGGAAACCAAGCCGTGATCTAATCCGCTTCATTTTGGTTAATGCAACCAAACAGCATTATTTAATGCTGTGGAGACTAAAGTATGAAGGTCCAGTAAGCAGTAAAGAAATTCAGAATTGCGCACATCGACGGTAAACAAGATGAACCTTGTCATGTGGACATTAATTGTATAATGCTCTGTGAAATAGGCGCGTTATTGCTGAATGGAATCCAGACAGGCGAATAAATTTCTTGCAATTGATTCATACGAAAACTAATAGCTCGTTCGGTTTTTCAATCGGTTTTATGAAACATTTTCAATAAATTCTATAAATTAAATCCGTCAACCTGTTATTGATACTCATTGGGACTGGGACAGTCTTCCTAACTAGATTTGCCACATGGAATAGGCCTGTATTAAAGAAAATAAACTGTGAGGTCCGGCGGCTATAGGATTATGGAACAAATTTCGGTGGTTTAACAGGCGTTGATCATTAATTTAGGTGCAAGTCGGGTGTCTGATGAGAAATATTAATTGATGATCAATCGCATCGCTACATTTAATGTACTGTTTTCATTTATTTAATGACGTTTTGCATAAAGAAGTCAACGCAACCACTGATCTTGAAGAGTTTTTTTAAAATTTGTCTTACTCCTATGGTTGAGTCATCACATTAAGTTAATCTCCTTCGTAAACAAGCTCTCTACTTTCCTTCCAATTTCGAATTTCACGTAATCGAGTCACTCCTATGTCGCCAAGTCAGTATAAGCTAAGCATTTTATAAGGTAGCACAGACAATTCATTGAGCAGTCTGAATTAGTCCTTATTTAGGATTCCTCAGGTACTGTCCAGAACATTGCATTGAGCTTTTTAAAAATATATAAGATATGCAACAAATTATCAATCACGTTGATATAAATACCTTCTGATAAGGTTTCTAACCTATTTTTGACAAAAAATCATAATTTTGGTTGTAATTATTTTTTTACTTCTGAGTATGAGTTCGTTTGCAATGTTGAACAAGCGAACATTTTAAACAATAGGATGTTGCTAATTTAATGCATGTAATTTTACATCCAATTTAGTTTCTCTTTATTTAAAAAACATGAAATTTGTATCTCGGTGCCTTAGCTATGAATGGGTCGTCGTGCTGTTTAAGATATTATCTAAATTTTGAATATTCCGTTGTACTTGAACATGACAAAATTTATTATGCCTTTCGTACCGCGCATACATTTTAGTTTAACCATTTAAAATCATTTGCAGTTGAAACGAGAGAAAAATCATGCATGGAAGAATAAATTTGGTATGGAGCAAGTATAAAAAAACAGTTTACAAGGGCCATATTCTGTTTCCCAAAACTGAATCAGACTGTACTATCTAACGCATTATCTCGTCAATTTATTGAAAAAAATGGGCACAAATTTGGATTGATTACGCACGTTATACAATGGAAAACTGTAAATGGGACATGTGCATACGGTGGAAAGCAAAAATGCGCCTGCACAAGTATTACATTTGTTTATATTGTACGAACTACTGTTATGTATATATATATATATATATATATATATATATATATATATATATATATATATATGTAGAGGAGGGAGAAAGAGAAAATAAAATAGACAATATAAGTATTACTACCATTATTTTAGAAAATGAGTTTTTTCCCTTAGAATAGCAAAATTAGATTAAGCTGGATTGCTTTTATGTATTATCAAACAAAAATGGAAGCCAAATGACAAATCAAAATTAGATTTCGGAAATGTATCCTCATTTCCAGCAATGCTTATTATAAAAGGATCTTGACTTCAATACTTCAGTATTCAGCCAGTCTAACCAATAGAATTAGTTGAGCAACTATTTTATATAATTAAAGAACCATATAAAACTCTTTAATTACAATGACTTGTTCATTTTCATTTACGTTAATCGGCGACTTTTTTTGAATCATAATTTCTGTATTTTCCATCCGAATATTTACAGTTTTAAAATTCAACCAGCAATTATTTTAGATTTTGCACGCACTTTAAACAGTAAATTCCCATAAATACTCTTACGAAAAGATGCATAGTTAATGATTTTTTATTGATGCTTATGTCTGCCGTTCGCTTCAGTAAATTGTTTTGGATATCAGTTCGCATATAATTTGACATTTGAGCCTTGAACTTATTCAGAATAGATTTAGCTCTTTCTATTGAATAAAAGGGTTAACTGATTATATTTATAGAGAAATTGATACATAATGTATATTTGACCTAGTTTATGTCTGTTGTTGAATCGTTTTCATTTTAAACCTGACCTGTTGTTGAGGTAAGATAATAAGTAAGACTGAGGTCCACACTACTTCAGGTATGTAAATGTACATTTCGCCACATTAATGAACACGTGGAAATAAATGATCTGCCTAAAGATACAGATTTCGTGGACCATATTATTTACTTCACTTGCTAGTGCGAAGACTTTTGTTGGCATGATTTAATCTGCTTTAATATTGAATCAAATAAATAAAGCTATGCTCTACATCCATGAGTTTCCTCTTACCAAGAACGTAACATTCATAGATAAAAGGAAGACATTTATAAAAGAAAACAACGATTATTTGGAGCATTTCATTTAGAAAATTGAATAATAGTGTGATATATACAAAAACAATGCAAGTTTATACAAACTTAATAATATTACATATAATAAATTCACATTATATACAAATTAAATTCAGTAGTATTGATACATTTAAATTAAATTTTGCATATTACTCGTATTACCATTAAAGAAAAAAATCAAACGGCAATATATGCAACTGTACATTTCACATGGTTGGTGCAATCTTATGCTAAAGAAATTAGCTATCAAATTGTCATCCAGTAAAAAAATAAAATTTTTTAATCTTTTAAATAACGACATAAAAAATCAATCTCGGAGACAATGATCATAGGCAAACGTTACAGTAACAAAGAACTAGTCACAAAATTACAATTTAAACTTTTTTGACACATGATTAGAAAGCTGACACGCTTCAGTATTGTCACCTTCAATAGACTTTCCTTCTCGCGGTCTTTTCTTTTTTGGCAAATTATGACCAAGATATCCAGCGGGAGCAGCGGAAATTTTTCTCGTAGGCGTAATAGCCTTACCCATTCCCGACCTCTTTTTTACTTTATCTGTTTTTACAGTACTTTTAAGATTAGAAACCGTTTTCTCACAACCTGAATAGGACAGAGGCATATTCACACAATCATCTAGTTCATTAGTGTCCTCAATCTTGCTAGACACATCGTTGAAATCTAAGTCTTTCACATTCTGCAATGGCACTTGATTCATATATTTTTTCTTTTTGTTCTTCTTCTTTTTCTTCTTCTTCTTATTATTATTAGCAGATGTCTTACTACTGTTGACAGGTAATTTGACTGTCTCAACGACAGAACCAGACATTTCTTTCATACAGTCAGACTTCTTTTGTGTCAAAATTTTCTTCTCTTTTTCTGAGCATGGATGATGTTCAACACGTAAATC
The DNA here is from genome assembly GCA_029291075.1 of Eudiplozoon nipponicum. NCBI lineage: Eukaryota > Metazoa > Platyhelminthes > Monogenea > Mazocraeidea > Diplozoidae > Eudiplozoon > Eudiplozoon nipponicum. Next base: position 10,129 of record JAQBSW010003674.1, read on the forward strand.
ATTCATCATTTCTTCAAGTTCAGCTGGTGCCGGCAGAATATTTACCGCGTAGTAACTAGACGTATGTAATAACATAAAACAATAGATAAATCTAGATATGATGTGATATGAGTATTACAAAAACGATATCATTAGACTCGAAAACAATGGAACTGTCTAACTTAAGAAAATACTGAATCTAGTTTGTTCTACTGTCATTGTTGGAATTATCATCGTCATCATCATCATCATCCTCATGTACAGCCATACAAAGGCCAAAAGTGACAATTTTTTCACTATCATATAACCATAAGAAGCGAAACAAAAATGAATTATATAAATAACGACAATAATAACTTAGGCCCACAAATTATTAATGAAATTTACGAAAGATAGAGAGAGAAAGAGAGTACCAACACCATTATGGCCAAGTCAGCTTAAGCGCAAGGCAGCAACAACATTATAGCTTCCATGCGGGTTTCGCTTAGTCAGTACTAAAGAAATTTGTCTCAACGTTGTCACAACCGTAAGGCGGAGTCAGTGATGATTTCCCGAAATTTGTAATACACTTATGGAATCCATTTCCGATCGTCTCCAGCAACCAAAGTTTAGCCCCTGTCATGCCTGGATAGAGCCTACTGCTAAAGAAACAAGAGAGAAGGCAATGGAGCACGCCAGTATGATGCGGCTCATCAAATATAGGCAACAAAACATCTAATAAAAGGAAAACTTGTGTAAAAAACAAATATAAAAAAAGAAAGTTCTGATTAGTTACGTATGCCTGGAAAATAGTTAAGGCATTTTCTCATGCATGACTGTTGATCATATTTGTGCGAAATTAAAGTACCGGTTCTTAAATGTTGATGTCCTGCTGGGCTCTATGTATGTATTTATTTATGTGCGTGCTAGATTTTGCCAGTGCCAGTCTGCAGGCTTGTTTACATTCAGGTAATTGAATGTAAACTTGGAATTAAAAATTCATTTGTGTGCTATCGACAGATGTTTTTTACTTACAATAAAGCCTGTGGAAGCAGGAAAAGATTTAATACGAAAAACACCGACGGATAACCAGGCGGGCTAGTATCTAACTTTCGTAAAAATAAAAAAAAATTACTGCAATAAAGCGAATTTATAAAGCCCGGGACGGAATATTGGATCCCCAAGACAGAAGGGTCAGTATGATACAAAGAAGAAAGGTAACCTTGGTCGTGAACTCACACGAAAAATGGTTCTGGCATAACACCACGTTGACCAGTGATCGACGCATGATGCACCGGTCTGTTCCATTTGTAAACGTAAAATAATATGACTACAAGCGCAGGCTCTAGAGAAACAAAGGGATAAGCGAATTTCAATGATACCTATATACCGAGGCAGAAAATGCGCTATTATAAGCAGGGTGGATGTCCAACTGTTTTTACAAGTCATCATGTCGTGCAGGCCCAAAGATGCCACAACATTTGGCTCTTTGAACGAGAGAGCGCATTCCTTCCATAACAGTCAATCTTTCATTTTTAATGAACTACAATAGTGTAGTGTTCACATCGCTCGTCTTCAGAAAATTAAAATTGCTTTGTAAAATACAAAATGGTATTTGGGTCTCGCATGAAAGCACGTTTATTTTTTAATATGAAGGATGACACAACCAGGTATGGCATTGCCTCTACAATTCATTGTTGCGACTAAGGATTTACTTAGCTGGAATCATAAACTCTCGTTGGGTCTACAGATAGATCCACGTTGATAACCTGGTACTTGGTGTCAAAGACTCTACTCATGATAGATGAACTCTTTAACATTTTATCAAGCTGTTACAATGGCGCTAGGCTCCCCTATCTTTCTCTTAATCTTAATTTAGTTGTGGTGAATTTGGTCTACCAGTAACGTCGACAGTATCATACCAATAGGTGTAGTGATGTTAAGCGCGCATTCGGAAGATAACCTGTCACCGAATTTGGATCCACTGTATTCGCATAATCAGACATGACTATCCTCTTATCTGGATACGAGTTTAGCTCGTGCGATTCAATGGATTAATAAATTGATCTGATCGTATTCTTCACCAGAATCCATTTAAAGTTACCTGATCTGCGTTTTGACTAACGCAGCTTTCATTGTTCCAGTAATTTTCTTTTAGCACGATATTTCGGCCCATCTTACCGTAGGCCTTCATCAGTTGCATCTCACGAAACAAACTTGCTTCATTTGTTTCGTGAGATACCAACTGATAACCGAATAGCCGAAATATCTAAAAATTACTGGAACAATGAAAGCTGCGTTAGTCAAAACGCAGATCAGGTAATTTCAATTAATCCAGGTGCGAAACACGGAAACTCCTTCAAGATCCATTTAAAGTTCCGCTATAAGCGGGTGCCCAAATCACGCGCGGATTTCAGTATACGAAAAAACGATAACAATGTACACTGAGCATCCAGGAAAGCCTATACTTCTGCTGAGTCCACTGTAACTACGGCTGATAAAACACTCAAAGATATCGGCCTGCATTCTGACGTTTAACTCTCATTGCCTATTTAAAATCTCTAATAGTACCCATGATATTCAACAATCAGAAACTGCTGCGCAACTAAGCGACCGAACTCAGCTTCGCTATGAACTTTGCAAAAGCTACACAGAAGAAAAGCATGAACATCAGCTTAATGCGTGCAGAGTTGGAAGAAGCGCCAACGCGTACCCAGATGTGACATTTAAGCAATTGTAATTCTGTTAAATTCACAAAATGTTACAAGCAATGTCGTTAGTGACGAAGTGATCGCTCGATCTTGTTACAAATTTGATATAAAACTCATTATTTTTATAAAGTGGTAAAGAAGTGTATTCTCATGAGGGACTGCAAGGCCACTCGAGTTGACAACTTTCATACCGGAAATATTTGAAAGAATGGAGGTTCAGACCAGCCTGCCGACTTTACTATTGTTGCGGTTTCAAAGTACCACCAGAGTAAAAGAAGGGCGTTGTGATTCGAATCTACAAATAAATGACATCATCACTCTTGTCAGTCTACTCTGTGCTGCATCAAAAGTGGTCAATGCAACTGTTCCTTAAAGTTTGCGAGCTTGAAGTAAACACCAATCCCATTGTTTTTAACCAGTCGTCGAACAACGCCGAAACCGCCAATGAAACGCACTGACGTTTCGGCCTTTATAATCATCATCAGGGTGCGACGTAGGCGGTATCGAGGATCAAACGGCATTGAATATATATGATAATGTTAGTATGCGGCTCTCACCTATTTCCATATATATTCAGTAGTTTGATCCTCGTCGATTGCCGACGTAATGATGAAGATCGAAGCTGCGTCAGTTCGTTGCCGCTTGTGGACTGTTATGTTAATTCGACGCAACAATTAAAAGCTAATGGGATATATTCAAGCTCGCAAACTTGATTTAAAGAATTGTTACCACCACCCACGCAATGCCGTCGTAAAGACCATCCCCTCCTCAACGTGGTACGACGGTGTCAACCATGTTTCGATGATCGATCGTACATGGGCTAACGGGGCTATGGCGGTGGTGTCACCAGGGCGTGGTGGATTTCCGACTGGCAATCGGATCTCTTATAAAAAGACCACATGAGCCCGACGACGGCACCATGACTCGGCGTGTGTTCCCCGCCACAAAAGGGTTCAACAGCCACGGGATTACATGGACTCCTGGACAGTACCCCGTACTTCCGAATGGCGAATGAGCTCTCAACAGCCACCAGCAACCATGCGACTTACTGCTGCCTTGCAGACTGCGCTTGGATGTGCAAAGGCTAGAGGTGCGTCCTCGATCAAGAAGCCGAGTGGTGAGGGGACACCACTTGTACCAAATTCCCAAGAAACTCCATGAAAGTGTCACAATCTATGAATACCGTTCATGCTACGGCGTCCCCGGCAAGCGACGCGCCCTGTGCTCCCCCATAAGCTAGGGTGTCAAGTGAAAAGCTATCTGGTTTTATCAGCGCGAAAACACCTATTTATTTCGGGTGTTGGAATGTTCGAACATTGCTTGATATCGGCAGCCAAGCAATCACGGCCAAATCTTTATATGACTACCAGATTGAAGTTGCATGCCTGTCTGAAGTCCGACTGCCCGGCACGGGATCAACGAAGATAAAAGTACCGTCGGCAGAATCAACATACTTGATGCATCACAGCGGACCAGTTGACGGGTCCGGACAACACAGTGTAGCCATTTTACTTGGTCCTACAGCGCAGAGAGCCATGCTGGCTTGGAATCCTGTATCACCGAGGATCGCAACGGTCCGACTGAGAGGGAAACCTTTTAACATCACAGTCGTAGCCGTCTACGCACCAACCCTCGCAGCTGATTCAGATGTGAAAGATGAGTTCTACGACCAATTGCAAGAGACCATCAACGGAATTTCCAGAGGCGACATACTGTTTGTTGCTGGTGACTGGAACGCACGAACAGGACCTTCTGACTCATCCACCAGACACATACTGGGAAAGTTTACTTTTGTGACATTTTTATGGAGTTTCTAGGGAATTTGGTACAAGTGGTGTCCCCTCACCACTCGGCTTTTTGATCGAGGACGCACCTCTAGCCTTTGCACATCCAAGCGCAGTCTGCAAGGCAGCAGTAAATAGTATGGTTGCCGGTGGCTTTTGAGAGCTCATTCGCCATTCGGAAGTACGGGGTACTGTCCAGGAGTCCATGTAATCCTGTGGCTGTTGTCCCCTTTTGTGGCGGGGAACACACGCCGAGTCATGGTGCCGTCGTCGGGCTCATGTGGTATTTTATAGGAGATCCGATTGCCGGTCGGAAATCCACCACGCCCTGGTGACACCACCGCCATAACCGATGATCATCGAAACATGGTGTACCGATCATTACCGATGAAGAGATATTCTTCTGACAATTCCGCCCAGGCAAAGGCTGTGTTGATCAGATCTTTACATTACGGCGAGTTTTGGAACATTGCAACGAAATTCAACAACCAACCGTCGCTTGTTTTATTGACTTTCGAGCTGCTTTTGACTCTGTTGATCGCGACTCCCTATGGAACATCATGCTGCTCGACGGTATGCCCATAAAACTCGTCAATCTGATCAAGGCCTACTATGCAGCCATCAAAGCCAGAGTACGTGTTTACGGAGAAGAATCGGATGAATTCAGTCTGCGCACTGGGGTTCGACAAGGATGTCCCCTGTCACCCATATTGTTCAATTATGCGGTTGACTGGATTCTGAGCAACGCGCTAACTGAGTTCCGAGGCGTTCAAGTATCAAATAACCTATGGCTAACGGATGTTGATTACGCAGACGATGTTGTTCTCCTTGCTGACAGCTTTGGGAGCATGCAAGCCGTTTTGGATCAAGTGGCCCAGTTTTCATCAGCCGTTGGTCTGGAAATCAATGCCGACAAAACGAAAGCCTTCGCCATCGGTGTATCTTCATCTGATGAGCAGCTCACGGTGTACGACAGCCCAATCGAAACAGTCGACGATTTTACGTACCTTGGCTCAAAAATACTTCCAACTGGTCAAGCAAAGAATGAAGTCCGAACACGCATCGACCGTGCCAGACTTGCTTTCTTACAATTGAAGAACTCACTTTGGAGAAGAAGTGAAATCAGCCTCAAAACGAAAATCCGAGTCTACCAGGCTACTGTTCGCCCTGTGCTACTGTATGGCTGTGAGACTTGGCCATTACGTTCTGAGGACTCCAAAAAGCTTGAAGTATTCGACCATTGGTGCCTTAGGTACATCACAAAGACAAAATGGATGGACCGAGTGTCGAACGCATCTGTTCGTCACCAATGCGGTGACATCATGCAACTATCCGTCTGGATCCAACATCGTCGACTTCAATGGTTCGGGCACGTACTACGCAAACCCGAAGACGAAATGGTACGGCAGGTGATGAACCCAGGTCAATGTGCAAACTGGCGCCGCCACCGAGGTGGGCAACTGAAGACATGGCTTGCAACAATCAAATCGGACATGGAACTCCTAGGTTTACGCAATGTTTATGGTCCGCGTCACTGGGAGCGTCATTGGCCCTCTTTATGTTCCGAAATGGCTGCCAACCGCCCGGCATGGAGAGGTTTAATCCGGGATATCAATGGAGCCGGCTTATCCTCTAAAAGGAGCCAGCCGCAGTAAAGTAAAGTAAAGTAGTACCCGCGCAATCAATTATTGTTTTATTGTAATGCAACTGTTGTTCGTAAATGCGTGCAAAGTGAGAAAAATGTGCAAGGCCAAATCAGGCGTGGTTCAGAATTGAAATATAATGCGTGCACTCCACCAGTCTCGAGTTACGGCATTGATACACGCAGCCCAACATAATATCTTTCGACTCGCAAGCGTGCAGGATGTATTAGCAAGCCATGCAGAGTTATGGTATGAAGGCCAAAAATGTCCCCCTCAATGAGGCTTGTTATGCGAACATATAATGGTGGTCTTTCTGAACAATCTACGATAGGTTTAAAGATTCGGTAAGGTTGTGTTAATACTCCTACATTGTTCAGCTTCGCCATCGCTGTAGAATGTTCTGTTGTTTGTTACGCTAACAAGAACATATCTTACCAGTGGTGATCGTTTGACTGATTTTGAATACAATGACGTTGCTGTTCTGATAGCGAAAAAACGAGTGGCATAAATCGTGCTAATGGAGTTTCTATTCAGTAGGGCCAAAAACTAATCGCCCTGAAAGATGTCGTTATGATCAATTTTGATCAGAGGCTTAAGACTACCAATTTGCACACTGATGAATTCGTCTAATTAAGATGCTTCTTTAAATATAATCCACAGGTTTCTGTCAAAATTCTTGGATGTATAAGCATCTCTTCAGCTGCCTTCGGCATATTATAAAAGCCACTCTGGAATCATCTATAAAAATAAGCAGTAAATCTAATGACTTCAAAATAGGTATTTTTCTGTTTCACCGTTACTTCGTAAAGATATAAGAGATGGCTTTTTATTGCTGCCACCGTATAGAGAGTATTTTACACAAATACATTCGCGCAGTTTGATTAGGTCATTTCAAGATGAGTGTCGTAAACTATTAATCAGCAGCGAAATTTACTAGCCGACCGCACTTAGGTGAGCCAAAGTTCCACCTTAACAGAGGCGTTTGTGCTGACAAGGTCATTGTTTAAGACTACACATACATCCTACTTGCCAGGTTACCGAGGTATATTCAGTGGATGGTTAGATTTCTAAAAGAGGAAGATGAGCAATGCAGTGGTAAAACACTAAATATCAAGATATCAGTTCAAAGGTTAAATTATTCATTACTGACATAAGCAGTTTTGTAACTCTCCGTGCGAGAGTTTTATTCTTTCGTTCACGTATATATATGCTAAAGAGGTACAGATAGTTCTTTCATGAAAACGTACAAAGAACGATGCTTCAGATTATTTCATCGATGATAAGCAAAATGCCAATTAAATAGAACTATTTGATTTAACTACACCCTTAAATATAGTAAGCCTAGAGGATAGAAACGGCTCATACTAATGATTAGCTAGAAGGTGCGTATGGCGTGAATCACGCTCACATCGATATATTCTCTGGATCCTGTGTAGACTAACTTATTACTACGTATACCATGCATAAGACATGCATTGATGTCTGGCGTTCGCAACCAATAAAACGGCTCTTGCCTCGCAAGTTGGTCAGTTTTTTGCGAGTGACGAACTTCTTGGAGAACATTATAATTTACTTCGTTATGGTCCAGCACACTGGACAAAGCGATGCTTCTCCTACCACGATCAACGTGCTCCAACTAGATATAGCATAAACTGTATGTAGTCCAGTTTTTGAGCAGATGTTTTCAGGGTTAGACAACTGTAAACATCTGTTTTTCTTATTCATAAATCTGTACAGGCAACTTGGTTCTGGATGTAATTGGCGTGTACACGACAACTTTCAACCATTTTACTGATGACACGAACGAAGTTGAAAAAAAAGTTTTTAAATTTGGTCAGGAGACTTGAGCGTCTTTTGGAAATTATAGGAATTTTGGTTACCTGAAAACGAATATACTGCGAAAGAAACGAAGCTGTATGCATATATATTTCTACGGAAAAAATTGGTGGCAATTGCACAAGATTGTGTATCAAACCGTTAACAGTAGCATCAGAACCAACAACATTACATGAACATTTAAACTGGCGCATAACTGCTGTATAACCACACGAAAACAAAAGCTAAGGCGAATATCCTTCTTCTACTAATAATGCATCTATAGCGAAGATGACTACTTCCACTACTATTACTACTACCACTAATAATATAAATATTGACAATTATTATTTTTTTCCAAACCCATGTAAAGAAGGATATAATAATTTATTAAGGGTCGAATCCTTCTAGCTGGAAAGATTGCTTAAACGATATACATAAATAAAGCCGGTCAGAACTCTTTGCAATGCATACAATATGTGATTTTTAAGTAAACGCGATATCGATAAAACATCTTTCCAGCGGTTTTCATGATACTGTCACGTAAAAAGTTATAAAATTATAAAAATAATTTAGGGGTTTGAAGAAAAAAATGTAATAGCTTAATACATAGCGTTAAGAATAATATATTTAAATTTAAATTGAAAAATACCTGATACATTGAAACGAAACTTTGTTCAAAAATCAGGTTTACAAAACACACAATATTTATTCTTTATCAGGTAAAATTAGGTACGTAAAGTAGGTACAAAATGGAAGTCAACTAGCGTTGGCTTCTTTTAAAAGGCTATAATAAATCCTGCGATAACCATTGTGGTATAACCTTCATTTAAGTCGTATTTAGATCTTTCTTTTCGATTATTTTGCACCGACGCAGTGGTTTCAGACGAACACATGTGAACGCAAAATTTTGAATTCCTACCCGGAATAGGTATATACTAGCAGGCATTTACATGAAAAACAAGATGGATATCGAAATCCCATGTCAACAGTCATTCCAGAATTCAATTTCATATTTAATTCAATTAGTTTAAATGTATGCTATCGAGACACATAATGCACGTTTAATTTGCAGAAATGATATGAGATAATTACATTAACGTATTTGGCCACATTGATTCATAGTAAAAATTTACAAACAGCATTGCTGTTCACAAAGTATTCAAATTGCTACATTCAAATATAAAATGTTGTAGAATTTACTGTCGCACATTTAAGATGTTGACATCGAAGCTAATCTAAGCGGTAGACTAGTCGATTAAGACTAGTAGCATACTATTATTCTACTATTCGATAATTGAGTTAATGAATGCTAAATTCTTAAATATGGAACTGGCGCTACGCTCATTCATTTGGAACATAGTTGGCTCGAATACAATTTACATATTCGTGCGGTCCAATTGCGCAGTATAATAACGCTACTTTGCTATCCCTAGACAGATTAATGTAAAAATGGATTTTAGTTTGGACCTCTTCCAGGATGGGCTTTATGTAATTATCAAAATTCTCGGCTTCAAACCTTGCGTGATATGGCATCGAACCCTGTTCAGTAGATTACGTGTTATAGAAATTTCGGTCTTTTTGGCGCAGTTCAATGCTAGGCAATGTCATGTTACAATGTGATATGGTAAAAATACCAAGGAAGCCGTATTTTCTACGTCTAATTGTTTTGTATTTAACTGGTCTAGTTTATGCTTCGCACAGAAGCCTAGGCGATCTCATTTCTAAACTTCAGATGAGTAGGGACTTCCATGTAGGTGAGGTGATCCGCCTTTTTAGTTATTATTGTATACTCGCTTACATTTTTCATGATTATGCAGCAATGAAACAGAAAGTAAAGCACTAAATTGCTGTTTATGATGATAATCATCATTGTAGTGATGATTCTCCTTTTCGTATCAATATGGTAAACAAAAGAAACTACAAAACACGATAGTGAACCTTACTGTCAAATCGATTCTCGATTTAGCATGTCATACATTTTGAATCCCATTTCCATGTGGTCAGATATTTACAATACCTTAAATTACTACAAATTCTAAAAATTACGTACCACTTGGGGTAATTCTGAAATCCATTGTGAAACGTGCCCAATCCGACTACATGTATTGAATCAGTCAGCCTCTATCTAAAAGAATGCATCATCGTAGATCTTAATTACATAAAAAAAACTCAAGTATAACATACGGATATATAGTTTAAATAATAGAATCCCAGAAACTGAAGGATTAGAGGACAAGTAGTTAGCTTAGATCCAAATACATATATAATGGCGAAAAGTATACCCTGATATTAGCTAGGAAGCCTTGCCATAAATTTTGTCGGGCTAAAATAACTAAAAGCGAAAAAAATCGTTGGAACCGACGAAATAATCACTATTAAGTTGTTTTTTGTGATTGATCGTAGAACTATAGTAATAGAAATCCTGTTACACTGGTTCATTATCCTGAGACAGCATTAGCCATGTCCATGATAAAACATTTGCGACTGGCATTGTCACGAGACGACGTTGAGCTCTTGCACACATTGTTGAACTATGCCATTGATATAGCTCTTCACCAAATATACTTAGCGTTTCCTTGAATACAGATAGGTAGTAATGGCTGGATGTCCAACCTTGAATATAATAATGCAAAAGTAAATCGAGATACAAACTACTGTTAATTTTGCTCAGAATTTGAACATCCGCTGTGAATTAAAGCAAAATTACAAGACAACAATCCATATGATAGTTTTTAATTCGAAATCTAAGAATTATTTAAACGCTGTCATACTAACAGTCGTCAAAAAATTCGTCGACCTGGGATGCTCGGTGACACCGAACAAATCAGTGTCAGCCAAAATTCCAAGGCGTATAAGACTAGCTACAACTTCCTTTCACAAGCGATGAGAATAATTCTGATACCACAGGCCAATTTTCCTACTCATTCATTTCAATATTCTTAAGCCCATCAGTCTGTACTTCAATATAGGGGTAAAATATGTTTTTCCTGAGTCAAAACAGTGATACCACATCAATACTATGGAGCTCGAGGCCAATGTTTTGGTAAACTTAGATGTCCGACTATGTATTATGAGGTAGCAAATAGTGATTAAATTAAAAATTTACGCCTTATAAATCATACTTTGCGATGTCCGATAATATTTTCTGTTGGGCCTTGCCACAAATAAGAGTAACAGCAATACCACGACGTCCAAATCGACCAGCACGGCCAATTCTATGCAGGTAGGTGGCAATGGATTCGCCAATGTCGAAGTTGACCACCAAACCAACTGATATCACATCGATGCCACGTGACCAAACATCAGTACATACGAGTACGCGGCTAAAAGAATATATAATGATTAACTAATATACAGAAAACATTACAACGAAACTATTAACATTGTTATATACTGTTTGTCAAGGACAAATATTACATATGAATTTGTATATTAGGTGTTCCACACCTAGTAACAAATGAGTTCAAATGGGACCAGGCTAAAAAATTCAGCATGAACGGAAGGCATAATCTCATATACACATTCGTTTCGTGTTTACTGGCGATTCATCAGTAGGAGCAGGTATTACGCCCTTTACCCACTATACATTTTGGTGAGGAATGTGTGAGAGATAGTGTGCGAACGCACGAGTGTTAGCAGTGTTTCCGATTTCCTAACAAGGATTTTATATAGATCAAATGAAAGGTTAACTTATGGAAACTTATCTACTTAGCGAATTTATGTCGACCAGAATTTCACTATTTCGACTGTTGCCTAAAGAAATATTTGCACTGGGAATGCATCAACATATAGCAAATTGTTATTGAGCTTTATCAGTGTCCCCGGAACAATACAGCACCTGGTGTTGGGCACTGGTATTTTTTTGATTTGGGATGACAATAACACTAATAGAAAATTTTCACTGAGTCCATTTCAAGTTGTTGCCAGTCAAATTGCATGCCTGATTTTGTTACCTGCGACAGTAATAATGATAGTAAATATGTGGCAGGTTAGGCATACTGATGATGTTGATGTAATCCAACAGCACATCGAGGTTGGTATAACCTACCACAGGTAGATTCAGCAAGACTTATTCGTCATAAATAGACAGAACCCAAACCGTTCGGCGTCACTTGAGTAATGTAAATTAACAAAACAAACAACAATAGAAGTAAACACCAATCCCATTGTATTTAACCAGTCGTCGAACAACATACCGCAGCTTGCATAACAAACGTTGCGGCTGGCGGTAGTTTTGTTATGTTGTTCGATGACTGGTTAAATACAATGGGATTGGTGTTACTTCAAGCTCGCAAACTTGATTTAAAGAATTGTTACCACCACCCGCGCAATCAATTATTGTTTAAATTGTATTGCCTATATATGTATATGTGGCGAAAGCTGCAAACAGTTAATGTTCGTGACTGCATAGAATTTGTGCAGCCGACATTTGCAGTCAAGTTCAATGTATGCAAGACTGCTAGAGGTGAGAGCCGCATATCTAAATTTGATTTCCATATATACTTCAATGCGGTTTGATACTCGATAGTCAGTTTGCCGTCGTACTCTGATGATGATCATGGAAGGTCGAAACGCGTCAGTGCGTTGCAGCTGGCGGTAGTTTTGTTATGTTGTTCGACGACTGGTTAAATACAATGGGATTGGTGTTTACTTCAAGCTCGCAAACTTGATTTAAAGAACTGTTACCACCACCCGCGCAATCAATTATTATTTAAATGAAAACCTAGATCTTCGAAACTATGGAGTCCAGATGAGCCAATACCGATAAGGCACAATTAACTAGGTATATGTAATAAACCTTATTTGTCGCTAGACTCCGAAATTTTGTCGCTCATCTCGTTGTCTTTTGGTTAATATGAGTACTATGCGCTGTTATCAAATAACCGAAATCACGAATAATAATTTCAAAGGTTTCAGCAAACCATCGGATTTTATTCGGTTACCTGGCGAACAGGATGTGAAAATAGCCTGCTCAAATATTGGCCGAAGCAGCGAAAACGATGTTCCATAAAAAAATCGATACTGGTAGGATGTTAAAGTTTTACCGTATAGAACTGGTCGACTCGTAAATTGTGCTCTGTTAGTGCCCCCTGACGTTCAGGTGTCAAAAGCATAAAACAAATCAAGCGAATGCATCGATTCGCAAAGCTGCCTATGCACTGGCTCCTATATTGCATCATCTCACAAATCTCCGCAGTATAAGGCAAGAAAGGAAGTATTCTCTACTTGAAGATTTTGGACTTGATACTTAAAGAAATAGACGGCGATTACATAGGTAGTGGCTGAAAAGCTTATACGTCTGGAAATCTCGGCAGAAGCTGATCCACCTTGCGTCAGCAGAGATGCTAAATAAACTAAATACTCGAGGACAGGTGGTAGGTAACTGTTTAGCAAGATCTTCAGATCCAGATGGAAATTCGCCATAACGAACATTATTATGCTTTTAGCTTAAGACCGTGAAGAAAATGGCTCATTGAAGTTAGACTTCCTTTTTGCCATGTGAACAGCATTATCCGCCTATTTGAGGTCAATATTTTAGTCGAGTGCACTTCCGGCTTTCGCTGTACTACGGCCTCTTATGCCTGGGTCTCCACAAACTTAAGCAATATCGCCTCGAGTCAATTATCGATGTAAAGCAGAATAGATTCCAGCTTGACCAACGTTGCATTGGTCAAAGCTCGGAGACTGGTACCAATTTGTTCCATCATCCAATAGCCGATACATTCTCGTGGCCCCAAAGCTAATGTATCAAAATTTATTTCAATTCGTCAAACTTCCATTCCTCTAATGTTCCAGTTTTGTCGCTTTCGGTGATAGAGTTACAGCTACTTGAACCATTGCAACAACTCCACCTTGTTTTAATGATGAATCACGTACTTTACACAATTTCTCTAAGGCGACTGTCCAGAAACCTATAGATAGCTGTAGGAAGATTGTATTTCTATCTGTGACCGCACTGTCAACTAGATGTTGCCCGCTGTTTACGGGATGCGATGCGGTTGGCTCTACATCATATATCTTTAATCTCTCAAGGGATAAGATGCCTGCGGTAGGCTTGTCATCCTCGAGATACCACGTCTAGATCCAACGTATTGGCCCGCGTAAGGACCTACGGCAACTTGTTTTGAATCTCATTTGTTTGAAGAACCAGCTCGCCGGACAATCGAACCTCTGATCCCGTCATTTCCACAGCCGGAGCCAAACTTGCAGCAGTAGTCGTAAATCGCATCGTTCACTCAACGAAATGCATACGATCCCACCACATCCTTGGATTTTCGTGACGGAAGCAGCATACAACCTCTTACATATTCGAAACGCTCGTTCCGCCGTCGTATTGGTCTGCGGATGATATTTTGCTGATTGCGCATGATGCAACCCCATGCTATTACATTACTGTTCAAAATCCCGCTAATTCCATCTGCGTTACTAGATCCGTGACAATTATCAAAGGTGCGCAAATTCGACTCAGTCGTCACATCCCAAGATACTGCATTAACCGAGACGTCTTAATATTAACCAAAAATACAAACTCCGTTCATCGTGAATATGTACTTTGCACCACCGCCAGCCATTGACAATGGCCTTACTAAATTAATGTGTAGAAATTGATTCTTCCGAGAAGCATTGAACGCAACCGGTGTTAAATTCTCGCAACTTGATCTTTTGGCAGATAGCATATTTAGAAAATCTCTCACATAAAATATGCTGATGCTCGAATCGTGTTAGCAAATACCCTTTCGAGAATTATTTACCCAAAACTCCAAAACTCTTCATAATAAAGTAATAGGTAAATACAGCTAAAGATGCCACACTATTATTAGATACTGTTTTGAGCGGAGAACTTAATATGTAATATATATATATATATATATATATATATATATATATATTATATATATATATATATATATGCAAGTATTATTAGGTTTTTCCGCTTTAGTAATAACAAATTAGTTCTGATCTTGATGAAAGATAAAACGAAACAGCATGAACGGAACGTATAATCTATGATACTTTTATTCGCTGATTACATTGGAGCTTATCACTGAGCGATATTACGCCCTTTACCAACTATATATTTGGGTGAAGAATGGTAGAAAATAGGACGATACAATCTCCTTTTTATGAAATCGGAATCACTGCTACCACTCGTGTGTTCGCACACAATCTCTCGCACATTCCTCACCAAAATATCTAGTTGTTAGAGGTCGTAATTCCGACTCCTACTGATGAGTCACCAGTAAGCACGAAACGAATTTGCACGAGATAATACTTTTCGTTCATACTGTCTTTGGCTAATCCTTCTGGTCATAATTAAAATAATCTGTTACAATGTTTGCAGCACCTAATACATACTTGCATACCAAAATATTAATTGTACAGCAGAAATCTTTCCAAATAATAAGCAGTAGACTATGTCTACTATACCTTTCGAAATTTTTTATCTACGGGTGGTATTAAATCTATTACCACTTTAACATTAAGTTATCCGAAGTCAAAACAATTTTCATAACGCGTATTTGGTAAAGCCGAGGACCGCACTCGAGCTCATACAACATTACTATGCATTGTATCCAGATAAGACAGCTATATGTCAACTGTCCATTAGATGGCAAGATTTCTGATCGAGTACTCGGATGGTTGCATCTGCAGCTGCTCCCTCCTTACTTTTATTTCATTTCTCGGAGTTGCCCCGCAGCCAAATTCAAACGGCATCAATGATAACGGTTGGAGAGGTGGGTTTTTTATAAATGCACCATCTGCCAATAGAGTAAGCCACAAAGCGGCGAAGTCACACTGATTTCGTTCAATGCCACTCAGAAAAATAATTTATATACAGAGATTTAGTATGGTACAAAGTACATAGTGTCAAAGTTAGACAGGTTAACACGATGGGTAGATCATGTGCCGATGGTCAACATTAAAATGCTTCGACTCATTCAGTGACTTGAGGAACGATAAAGGAGTCCCTTAAGTGCACCTGTGGAAAATTCTCACGAATCAAGGACCGCCATTTGTGTCAACGAAATTTAGTTGTGTAATAGTCTGGGGATCTATCATGCGTGTTCGGAAACTTAAAATCCGCAGATCAATGCCACGGCGGAACAAAAACATCATACATTGAAGAGGTCCTACGTTGCTGGTTTAAAAAAGAGCCAAATAAATGGTGAGATCGACTGCATTTTTTTGAGCGAGATATTCGAGGGCGATAAAGACGAGGTCATAGGTTCACATTCCCGGCGTGCTGGTTATTCGAAAAAATGCATTTCAGTACAAGTTGCCGGATGTCTTCGCGCAGGCCAAGGCATTGATACAAGACATGGTATATAGATAAAGACAAGCCTACCACGGGCATCCTATCCGTACTTGACTGATGCTCGGTGATAGAGTAATGGGATTGGAATTAGAGCCAATCGCATCGCATCCCGTCAACAGTGGGCCATATATAGTGGAGAGAGTAGGCGCGACTAGAAAAAAGGTCTTCATAAATCTATACGAAGGTGTCCGAGCAGACGCATTAGAGATTTAGTAAAGTACGTGATTCATCATTGGGGGAAGGGGGAGGTATTCCAGAGGTACAGGAATATGTAACTGTAACGCAGGAGTTGAAAAGATTAGAACATTGAATGAGTAGAAGATTGGAAAATCGAAGTAAAAAGAAGATACATTAGCCCAGATGCAATGAAAGGAAAATTATTATAAGACATACTGATAACTAGAATGGCTTATAGAGGGTGTGGGCTATGTCATTATTATTCAGTTAGATTTTTAAATGTGAAATTTCGGCTCTTATGCTTTGCCTTTGAGTCGAACTTACTTTACTGTTTGATATTTATTTAGTTATGACCATAGAGATAAACATGGCTTTCCAGTAATTTCACTATTATTGAGAAACATGCTAGCCAAGTTTGATCCGCAAGGGACATATAGGCAGACCTTTTTGTGTGATTGACATTCAAAGGTCCAATAATAAAGAATCCTGAATTGCTTTATCATTTCTTGTGTTGTATTAGAAGGGTATATGGTAAAGGAACTTAGACAGCAGGTCGTATTATTAAAGAAGGAGCTAACAGAATTTCTCTCTCCAAAGAATCTCCCAGTTGATGATAGCATTAAATTAATGAACGGTGAAATAAGTATCTCCCCACTGACCAACGTGGATTGTAAACTGAGTATAGCGAAAGTGGTTAGGTGCACGGTCCTTTCTCTGCAGCTACAAATTCAAACGATATTTGTGCTTGAATTAAACATTACCTGACAAAGTGTATGTCCGACAGAGGGAGTGCCTCGGCATGCGTTTTTGCTTCTTGGTTATTTTTATGATGTATACATTTAATTAAATCTAATCCACTTTTCTTTTACTAAAGTCCCATATATTTCAGTCGAATTACAACTGGTGAAAATAAAACGGTTTTTTTGTAAATTCGCTATAGCAGCCTGCTTTTATAAAACGTTTTTACATCAATACACCAAATATTTCGCAATTTAAATTACAAATAGTAATTCAACCACCAGATATGAGGCATATTATACTCGAAATACATAAGGTTAGCAAAGCTTAACACAGGCATTTATCTACACAACATCAATCTGGCAATGGTATTCAGCAAACAGAAACAAGCAGACACAAATGTACCTTTCACCAGCTCTAAACTGTTGCATGACTCGATCACGCTCAGGTTGAGTCATTTGACCGTGCACCGATGCTGTGGAGAAGCCGCGCTCCAGCAGTTGCTGTCCTAACCAATCCACTTTTTTACGTGTCTCAACAAAAACCACAGTCTGTGGCACTAATATTGACGAAAATATGTCCATTAGCACCTCCAATTTCCATTCCTCACCATCAACACGAATGAAGTACTGTGAAATGCCTTCTAAACTCAGCTCATCACTGTGATAAGGCATAATAAAATATTTTAATGGAGTTTCTCAATAATCATGGTCATCATTATTACGATTAGCATAATGAACAAGAGCTGTGCAAATAATTTTAAATGAAAAATGTAAACTCCGATGAGAACACATAAACGCCGATGCTTCCCTGAGGATAGCCATTAAAAACTTTTCAGCACGAAATGATTAATGAATATGTAAGTCATGCAATTACACTATTTTTAATTGCGATGGTTGCAACAACGATTCTTTAAATTAACTTTGCAGGCTCGAGATAAACACCAATACCAAGGTATCTAGTCAGACGCACAATATAATAAAACTACAATCGGTTACACGTACTGATACATTTTGACCGTTCATAATCATCGGAACAGAAAGGCAAACTCAGTGACGATAATCCAATTGCAATGCATATATACAATATGGAATATCAAATACGCGGCTCTCGCCACTAGTAGTCTCACACGCGTCGTACTTATTTGGAAATGTCGGCTGCACAATTTCTATGCAGTCACGAAAATAACATGTGTTCAGTTTTCGCCGCACATGTATAATTTATACAATTAAACCATCAGTGGTAGTGAAGATAGTGATAGCAATTCTTTAAATCAAGTTTGCGAGCTAGAGATGAGCACCAATCCAGTTGAATCTAACCAGTTACACGACGGCAAAATAACCGCCAGTCTCTGATTAGACTGGTTAGATATTGTTAGTGTCTATCTCAATCTATAAAAACATATTTAAAGAATTGATGAAACACGCCAGTACGTGTAACGAATTAAATCACCAAATACTAAATGCAAAATGATATATAAGGAAGCACGAGAATACATAATAATATAAGAACTGGAGCGTCACAACCGCGAAAATATATAAAAGAACACAAGGTCGCACAAGCGTAGCAAAGATGCATGATTTATGTTTACAGCTTCCTTGCGGTTTTCACAATGTCACTTCATAAGCCAAACCGAACGACGCAGCCAACTCTGCTCAACGATGAAAAGGAAGATAAGATGATTCTACTAGACTTCAGCTACAAGATCACCACTGAGGTCAATTTGATTCCATATCGCGCAGTTTCAACCAAGAAATAAAATGCGCACGTGAACCACATCTAGACAGACGACTCGGTCAAAAACTACCCAATTGACTTTATGTATTCCTGCAATGATAAAATCTATTCACTTGGTACCTCACGTCAATCTGGCGCTGGCTGAAGGAATAATACTCTTTTGGGCAATCCAAACTTGTTTGACTAGCGCATAATAAAACAACATGCACAGATGCATTGTACACATGAATTTTAAGACAGATAGATACTCACGTTTCACGATAAATGGCGAAAGTTGGAGAAATTTACTCCCCCTTTCGCGATTCTCATTCGCACCTCATCACACATTGAGTCTGAATTATTCATACAGCTACAAAGGTATACACTTCATGCAGAATTGATACGAAGTAAAAGAATCAAAGAAAATAACCTAAGTGCGTATGGAGTCAAGCTTACACAACGCGATGATTATCGAATGAAAAAAAGTTTGTCCTTTTCAAAGAAAGGAATGATGGTCGATTCATTCCAAGCAACCGACATGATCAAACGGACATTGGTTGCACTGGTGTTAATAACCAATATTTAAGTCAAGTTTGTGATCGTCATGTAAACACCAGTCCCATAATACACAAACATAAGTCAGTAGAATCTAAGCATTGCATAATGTAGAAAAGAAAATTCATCCAGTAGACAGCTCTTGTCCTTATTGGAAACTCATCACATACTATCAGGAATTTTCAACGGACAAAACTCGAACCTAAGCACATCTACTATGAAGTTTGTTGTTCTAAGAATCGAGCCATCTTGCCGCACACAAAAAAGTCTTAACTTGTCAACTAATTTATAAATCTTGTTATGCGGACGCATTGGCGTATGTCTGACTTAGCAGCGGGCTTTCTGATAGGTTTAATGGTTTGGTAAATATGAGTTATTACTCTTACCCTGCTGCGACAAACTCTGGGCAGTATGTGATAAGTTCCCAATAAGGACGAAACCGATCTACTGGATTAATTGCTTTTTCAACATTATACAATGCTTATTTTATACTGACAAATGTATGTATATAATGAGATTGGTGTTTACATCAAGATCGCAACCTTGATTTCAATAATCGGCACAATACTCGTATTGTGGATTTGACCACATTTTTCTTGTGCGGGACAATACTCTTATCCCATTTAGTACGATATAGGTCAGTCAATTCCCATAAAATTGTTGCCACCATCCTTAAATAAGGTCGGAATCAAATCTTGATGGCCTGTAGCTTCGCGATAATCAAGAGATAAGATGGCATCCCGTATTTATAGATTACTGTCTACACTATTGATTTAGGCATAATTTCGGGGATCGGGAGTGATACAAGTGCCCACGAAATTCGATCATTGAAATGTCCAGCCTAACTTTCAAGAATACATAATTTATCGTTTGTTATATTATTGTTGTAATAATTTATCTTTTCGCGAACATTTTTTAATCTGCTTCTCGAATAAGTGGGAGTAAACTTCGGCTGTTGCCTGATACGCACAATTCTTCCATCTCAGACTTTCTGGTCCAAA
Source organism: Eudiplozoon nipponicum (assembly GCA_029291075.1). Classification (NCBI taxonomy): domain Eukaryota; kingdom Metazoa; phylum Platyhelminthes; class Monogenea; order Mazocraeidea; family Diplozoidae; genus Eudiplozoon; species Eudiplozoon nipponicum. The sequence continues at coordinate 30,547 of JAQBSW010003674.1, forward strand.
GGGATTCAATATCAACTTTCAGACGATTCGTAACTTGAAGTCTAATAACTTTACGAATATTATTATAAACCGAGATGGCAGAAATTTTCCGCCTGGTTTCGAGAATCCACAGCGACTTTTCAGAGGCACAATGCCACATAAAATAGTGCCTGCACTGTGCATGGTGAATCCAGATTCATCAAGACCAGTCAGCATCGATTTTAGAATATCTTTATATCATTGTTTGGATGTCGGTTGTTTTAGTTTAATTACAATAATTTATGTTTATCGTTTTTTTTTAAATTGCAGAAAAATCTAAGTGCATAATCCATAATGGATAAGTGCACGGTCCGAGTCTATATACGTGTTCCACAGTTGTCCGGAGACTGAAAGACGCCATGTTGCTCAACATCTTCCACTACGTATGAAGTTTGTGCTAGTGTAACTGCCCTTTATATGACAGAAGGCTCGTCATATATGTACATATATAAAGGCATGTATTTAGTTCTGTAATATGAATTTATGTATGCATGCATGCAAACACCCATGCTATTGTGAGACTTTTTGCGGGTTTAAAGATTGTCTCTACTACTTACTAGTTAGTAGCGAATCCTAATATCGGCACAACAAAAAATGCTGTATTACAAAAAACTTTGTGATAGAGAAAGCTTAATAAACAGAAAACCGTTACTCCTTCCAAAAGATAACAGTAAATAAAATATTAAAAATAGCCTCAAATAACAAAATGAAATTTGGAACCTCGCGGGTGAATTGCCCTATGCACATTGTTGGAGAAGCGATGATAATGACGTAAATTTTCTGAGATACACGTGCAAAAAATGAAGTGGTAATTAAGTGCTGATTTGAAGCCCCCAATTGGAATGTTCATTGAATGATGCTCCTCATTCGCCCAACAGGATGCATCGTAGAAAGTCTAGCTAGTTAGTATTAATCGTAGTGCAAATTAATCGGAAGACCACCGGAAACATGAATTCCATTAAACTAAAAAAGAACCTATGCTTACACGCGCACAATAGACTCCCCACTGTTAATGTTGTTTATCGCATAAACAAAAGTCCAGCCTATTTCTTGACCCTGGCAAGGCAATCAACGATGAACCGATAACAAGTTATTTTCTACGACGTTCTGTGTAATTCACAAGGACGGTACAAGACTGTACCGTTTTATCTGCATGTTACCATTGACTGTAGTGCAGGCGACAGAATGGACGCTTTCTACTTTGATCTGATCTCTTAACTGAGAATAGCAAGAAGTTCAAATAGTCTTGGTTACTTTACTTTACTGCGGCTGGCTCCTTTTAGAGGATACCACTTGTACCAAATTCCCAAGAAACTCCATAGTCTTGGTTACGAATGACTCAAGCCGGGCGCTTAAGCGGCGCAGACTTTCACATACATTGTTGGTAGACTTTGAGCTAAATACACAGGAATAATGTGAACATTTGATTATAAGACCAATTCCCAACAAAAAAGGAAGAAATGCATTACTTTTACAATTCCTAAACAAAACTGGCTAGCCGGGGTGTGATTTAGTCATACCATTGTCAGGTGTTAGGAATAGTGCTTTGCTTAACAGGAGCTACACTTCCATTAAGCATACTCTGTTTGCTGCATAAGAAACTCTTTCATCTGAGCTTTACAGGCTTTCACAGTTCTAAAATAGGGTTAATACTGCCAAACATCTTTTAGATATGGCCTAAAAGTTTGAGCCGTATTTTAACGACCTAGTGAATGGTGATTTTTTAACGCATGTTCAATTAAGAATACACGTGGGTAACAGTTATAGGTAGACCACTTTTTACAAAATCAAGTTCTCCACTCTCGCATATGTCTTCAGTCCAGTTGTTGCGAACAATATTTTCCGGCATCATTGAAGTCTTTCCACCCAGATAAACATTAGCCACACGGTTGGAATGCTAGGATACCAACTTACTTAGATTAATAACAGTCTATTAAGCAGGCAATAGTACACCTCCACCATAATAACGAAAGTGTCTCATAAGATGTTCGAACTCAACCATAGAAATTGATAAGTTTAGATAAACAGGATCAGATTAAATTCCACTTTAAAACACTTCTCTGTATCCAGCAAAAATATGTATGCACTAAAAAGGACTAGGCAGGACAACAAGTCTTTAAGGAAGCTTATGAAACTGGTAGAACTCCACGCACCAAATGTCATCTGAAAATTTGTGAAAAAAGTTCCAACTAAAGTCGCTCAGTCTTCATAAGATTATTCTCAGGCTTCTACGTTTAACCTCTACATAAATTCAACCTAATTAAAAGTCAGCAACTTATTTTTATGCATGAGATCACATCAAGACTCGTAAGCTTCGTAAAAAGGCCGCAACTAATTGCGCAAGGATAATAGAGAATACTGACTGCACGCTGCTATTCAGACGAAAGTAGCAACGAAGCGCCCGATCATTCGCCTACGATAAAAAGTCAACTAGCAAATCAGATTCCCTTTAATAATTATAAGTGCACTTGTACAATGCCAATAGGAAGCATTATTTCAATGAAAGTCTTACAATCAAATTAAGCACATGACAATACCTCGGAACGAGAATTTGCACAGGATTGCACATTATTCTTTGCATCATTGAAAGACAGTCGCTTGGCAAAGTTGCTGAAACAAGCACGACTTGTAGTTTGGGTGCACCACCATCCGGCACAGACGCATACGTCAAAACCGAGTTCAAACGCACATTGGCTCGGTAATCTCCATCATCGTCACTATTATCAGGACAGTTTAATTTCTGTTTACTGGAGAATATGCGCCTAGAGCCGTCGCTTGGTCCATTAACAATACCACCCGGCAGAAGTGAATATATTTCTTCCAGTTGATCACGCAAACCACGATTAAGCATTTCATCAGCTTCATCGATTACAAGGACGCGTAAACCTTTCACGCGAATACAGCCTTGTCGCAATAGATCTTTAATTTGGATAAAATATAAAAAAATACGAAAGAAAAATTATAATGGTTATTGATAAATGCTCATACCGTTATTTCCAGTACACATTAAATTACACATAACTCACTAAGAAATTTTAAGGTATTTGAAACATAAGGATGAAAAAGCAATCTAGGACGTGTCCTGTTGTAACTAATCGAGTGGTAAACCTCTCTAAAATAAATCTTAATGAGAAACAGCTGGAAATGCTTAATCGTGGTCTGAATACAGCTATCCAAATTGAGAAATCACCAAAAAATGAGATAATTACTGAGGCTGTTAAAATAGCACAATTCCTCTCAGACAAGGATAAAGTTAGGTTTGAATTAGACGTAGCCGCAGCTGTGCTAACGTACACAGATGAAAAATATAAACCAAATTATGAAATAAAAAGTCTCAGGAAAGAGTTAATAGCAAACAGTGTGATATGTTTGAAAGCAGACAAAGGAGGAGCAACGGTTCTGATGAATCAATCTGACTATAATGATAAAATGTATGAACAACTAGACAATATAGAGGTATACACTAAAATTAATAAAGATCCTACGGATAAGCTACAAGGAGAAGTTAAATTATTGGTCAATAATATGATTGCTGAAGGAGAATTAGATCAAGCGCATGGTAACGCTCTCATACAAAGAGATACAGTCGCTCCTAGAGTTTACGGTTTAGTAAAGATACATAAACCAGACAACCCTTTAAGAATTATTGTTAATGTCCAACACTCTCCAACATATAAAATGTCTAAGTTTCTATGTAATAGAATAAAGAAATATTCGTACTTCTTAGACAATACTTTGATGAATTCATACCATTTGGTTGAGATTGTAGATAAATGTGAACTTAATGAAAACGATAGATTGGCGAGTTTAGATGTGGTGTCAATGTACACCAATATACCAGTACCTAAAGCACTAGACTATTTTCAGCGTTTCCTTGTTGATCATCCAGTAATGTTGGAAGGAAGCAAAATGACGATTAGACACGTCATGGAGATGATGTACGTATGTATGTCCTCAACTTATTTTAAATTTAGGAATGCATTTTATAAGCAGATTAGAGGTGTTCCAATGGGGCAACCACTATCGGTTCCAATAGCTAATATCTTCATGCATTACATGGAGAAGACTCTCTTAGATATAACGCCCCTAAATCCTAAATTGTATGTACGATATTTGGATGATATATTAGTTATTTGGAATCACGGGGAGGATCATCTGATAAATTTCTTAAACATAGCAAATCAGGTGAGCGAGCTTAAATTTACAATTGAAAATGAATCATGTGGCGAATTACCATTTCTGGATGTCAAGTTAATTAGAAATGGTACAAAACTAGAACGGGATGTTTATAGGAAGGATACTTACTCAGGTATCCTTCTTAATTTCGATTCAAATCATCCATATAGAATGAAGCTTAAGATTAACAGATAAAAAACATAGAGAGATTGAATTAGGGAGACTGCGAGAAATATTCAGTGCTAATGGGTATCCTCTAAAGTTAATTGAAGCAACTATAATGAGCGTTATAAGTAAATTTAATCATGACTGGAAGTACGTGAAGTCAAATAAATTAAAAGATGACCGGAGGGTAATGGTTATACCTGACTCTAAACTAAGTAGGAAAATAAAAATGGTAGCATCAAAATACAATATACGTACTATTTTAAAACAGACCCTTACACTAGGTATTATACTTCCCAACCAAAAGGAAAAATAGAACCGCTAGACACATCAGGAGTATATGAAATTCCATGTAACGACTGTAACTTGATGTATGTGGGTGAAACCATGCGCCCAATTAAGGTTAGAAGAGGGGAACATAAAACCGCATGCAAGTATGCCCATGTTAATAGATCAGATCTTGCACGCCATACAGTAGAGACAGGACACACAATTAATTGGGATGGGTGCAGACGTATATCAATTTGTAGCCGTAGCAGATCGACTAGACTGATTAGAGAATCCATCGAAATTAAATCGAGAAATGACATAATGAATGAAACAGCCGTAGAAAAATCACTAGGTCCTATTTGGAATACAGCACTAAATAATGGTAGAAAACGAAGATTGCAAGAATCAGAATCAGAATCAGAAACTCGCTCAAGTAAAAGAATAAGAACACTGGACTGATATTAACTTACAGAAGTGGAGATTGATTAATTCAATATCGCCTAATTTATTTTGATTATTTCATCCTTGATTACTTGTTGTTAGTGTAGCGCCTTTAACATACATTTATCTATACATGATGACAAGGTTTATTTTTATTTTATTTTCTTTGCACTATTACTAGTATCTTCTTTATCAGGCAATTTTTAATTTATTTTACGTACCGTTTAATTTAACTTTCTACCCTATTGAAACACTTTATCCGTTTCTAATTTAATTTTACTACCTATTAATTATTTACTCTATTAATAGTGTCATTCCCCCTCCTCACTGAAATGCCACTCGTAATTACTTCATTTAGAAAAGTAAGTGTAAAATAGGTCTGACGTGTGCAGCTAGGAAATGACAGTTATCATTTTAGTTTTACTTGTATGACCGTTACACGTGCCTGTAATTACATGTAACAGATTAGCTCTCAGTTTTAAGTAAACGCTCACGCATATACACACAAACACGCTTATCCAGTGAATAGTCAGATGTTGCCAAATCGCTGTAATTTCACTGGGATGAGTGTAGACTTGCATTAACTGATTACTCCTCAATTCAAAACAAACAAGAACACAAACACACAGCATGACGTACGCTTATCTAGTGAGTTGTCATTAATTGTCATTATATCACTGTAATCTCATTGCGAAGAGTGTATACATGCAGACACATACACAAACCAATTTAACATACACTTTCCTAACATTTTTATAAAAAAACGTTATGCTTAAGAGATCTAAAATCAAGTATAAATGAGGCGGTTTAAATTAATATTTCCACTTGACATATTGATTGTCAACTAAGTGTGTGATGTGTTTGGCATTGAAAAAGGGTTCCGTAATTGGAACCCGAAATATATGCAAAAATCATGATGACAGTGGATTCAAATATTTCGGTACGCAATCCGAAAATCAGGTAAATCTAGTGGATAAGCTGCTTTTCAATAGCTTTAGTACTTGGTAAGTCATGGAAACAATATAAGAAAATAAATCCTATAGAAATAATGCAATAAAGTACTAAACAACCAAAAATATATACTGCAATATGAAGACGGACCCGAGCTGTTTAATTTACCGTCTGCATGCATATATGTGGTTTATAGTAAACATGAGAAGAGGCAACTATGCCTACATTGATATCTGTGACAAATTCATATTTCATCAATCAGACAAGCGTCAAGCCATTACTTTAATGAATAGCAATATTTATCAACACACATGGATACCAAAACAGAGACATGGAGATTCTACATGGTGAATTCCAGAAGAGTAAATGCTAATAATGCAAAATTACCCAGGACTCTGCACTTAACACATGACACACGCAGAACATTTCCATTCAATTTTCCTGAATAGTGAAGGTACGGTGCATCATCAAAAAATGACAGATACCACGAGAAATAGTATCTGGCGATGAGATGGCTGGCTTATTCAGTCTATGGTTTCAGCCATTTACAGGGGCTGCTTTAGTTGTCTAGCGAACAGGATGCGGAAGTTGTCTTCTCAAGCAATGGCCTAATTAGCGCAATCGATGTTCCGTAGGAAGATTTATTTTTTATTTAACGACTAAGAACGGCCGTTTAGTATTGGTCTACACATAAATTGTGCTCAAATGGCCATGATCTAGGCCGAATCCAGTGAATAAATCGATTAAAAAATCTATCTACGGCATGTCAGCTAGTGCGTCATCTCTCAAGCCTCCGCAACATATGGCAGGACCGACAGCTTGATTGACATAAGGATCTTGGATTCAATGCTTGTTGAAATAAAAATAATATTTATCGATCCTATTTATAATGTGAACGATATTCTATAAAATTCGTTGAAATCAGCAATGTTGCTTTTAAATTTTAATTAGCAGAAACTCTATAAACTTATTTTAAAATCTAAGCAGAAGCATAAGACATGTGTATTGCTCCATGCTCATGCCAGAAAATTGTATTTAAGTATTGCAAGAATATTTTAGCAAACCTCCAATCATTACAAGATGTCATAAAAACAAACACCATCAGGACTCATTTAAACTATCAGAAGAACTGGAGAGGAACGTTCCACTAAAAAGACTACCTCTTATGGTCTGATGTTTTTAAACGTTTTCTTATAAACTCTTACGATCTCAAAGATCTTATATTAGTATTCAAAAAACGTGCAATTTATATTTGAAGGTAAATAGCTCCGACAGTTCAATGATTTGGCTATGAATAGCTGCATTGCACTTTTCCTGGTGGATGTATACATGCGCTATCTTGAACAAATGAGCCTAAAAAAACATAACTGATCATTACATACTTTACAAAAGTTATCTTGATGATCTACCACTGATCAAACGAGACACTGACAATGCATAGCAAATATACTATCAACGGGCAATACACTTATTCAAGTATGTATTAGGTTTTGCGAACCTAGTAACAAATTAGTTCAGTTGTGACCAGAAGGATAAACCAAAGGCAGCATGAACGGAAAGTATAATCTCATGCACATTCGTTTCGTGCTTACTGGCGACTCATCAGTAGGAGCCGGTATTACGCCCTTTAACCACTATATATTTGGTAGAAGAATGTGGAATAATAGGACGGTACAATCTCCTAGACGAATGTGTAAACCTGTAATAGTGAAGCTAACATAATCTGAAGTCAACGACAATACGACTTCAATGCTAACTCACACTATATAATATATATACCGAGTCTGTAAAGGATACTAACACTATGGCTATTGTGTTAGTAACTGATACCTTTTTTGAAATCGATGAGTACCGGATACTAACACTATGGTTTCCGAGTCGGTACATGATACCAACCTGATGGATATAAATTTATGCTTAAGGTCACCCAAATTGAGAATTACAACAATTTCCGAACACCTGTTGCTCCAGTTAAACCATAAACTCTGGCCTTCAACGATATCAGTTATCACATTTCGCGGTAAGCATGACATCATTGCGGAAAATATTTGCTAATGACCAACTACCAGGAGCGGTTTATGCCAACACCAGACAACGGTTGACTCGTTCTACCAACGACGCGAACAGATTTTTTTTCCTGAGCTTACTGTTTAAAAAGCTACCTACCAACCTAAATAATTCCACGGCAGTTAAATCAAATCATTAAGGCAAACTTCCCTAGAGCAGAAGTTAACATCTTGTTCAGCACCCAGAGAATCAAAAGGTTAGATGCCAAGGAGTAATTGCCAATTCTCCCCACATTCTACTTAGTCTACAGATGTTCATGTACTGTCGGTAGCAAATATACTGTACGAAAAAAAGTAAATACACAACAGAATCTAACTACATTTACCGTAGGAATAAAATACAAAGGCCTGCAATGTCAGAAGAATCAGCTATTTCGGAGCATATATTTGAAACTAGGCAAAATGCCAATTTAACTAATTAATCACTTCTACAAAAAGCAAAGTCCAAAAAAGTGCTACACATATACTATGCTCTTTATATTAAACGCCAAGCAACCGGTCTAAAGATTTAAAAACTCCACCAAAATTACATTTTACTCGATTGGTCATAAAACTAAAAAACGCGATAATATTCTTGTATCTGGGCGAACCCAAACCATCTATTGTACCAACATCAACAAATATTCCATCAGACTGGCAAAAAACTAACTTAGAAACAACTGTGCAACCTAATAACGAATTAGTTTAAATAGGTATAGAAGGATAAACTAAACTTAGCATGAACGAAAGATATAAACTCATGAACACACGTTTCGTGCTTATTGGCAACTAATAAGTAGGAGCCAGTACTACACCTCATACAATATATTTATCAAAGTAATGTGGGATAATTGTATCCTCCAATTGCCCTGCATCCCTCGATCAATAATATAGTGGATATAGGGCACAATACCGGCTCCTACTGTGGAGTCGCCTGTAAGCACGAAACGTATGTGTACATAAGACAATATCTTGCGTTCATGCTAAGTTTGGTTTATCCTTCTCTACCTAGTTGAACTAATTTGTTACTAGATGGGCAACAACTATTATACAATTGCATATACACTAGCTGTCCGCAACAGACAATATATAAATGTGCAAACTTTATTACTAGCATTATTAACAGTAACAGAAATGGCACAAGAAGATGTACGACTAACTGTTATCTCATCTAGCGCCAGATCGGCGTAAGAAACATGATTGGTAGATTTTGACTTGGCAGAAAAAGTTAAAGTCACATAAACCCAAATTGGACAGTATAGCATCCATTTGTCTGCAAGGATGCGGTCCACGTGCGCATCATAGTTCTTGGTTGGAAACCATGACTGATACGGCAACGAATCGAGCTCAGTGGCGATCTTGTTGCAGATTTCTAGTACAAAAATCTTGATAACTTTGTAGGACACAGTTAGCTGCGAGGTATGGTTTTATTTATGACGTGATACAATGAAACCCGCAAGGAAGCTGTATTGCTGATATTTGCTTTGCCTTAAAGTTGACTTGACCATAATGATGTAGTTTAGAGGATTAGTTTGCCTCACTTCTGTGTTATTTAGATGCATATACTGTTAGTAACCAGGTACTCACATTCTCTCGCAAAGCGCACTAATAATTTGTGTGCCTAAATTATTATTTTTGTCGTTATTTACAAAAATTTTCTTGATTTTTTGTTGTTACTATTGGATTTTGTATGGCTGTGTATGAAAATATATTTAACAAACTTTATTGTGAAAACTGAATAATTTTGCACAGTTCAATGACAAAATATCTGGTACTTTACATCGGAAATTAAAAAAAGTAATGAGGATTACGTTGGATTAATTGGTTACATTATAAAAAAACAAATGAACATAAATATAACTCCATAGAAATGTCACCAACATCTCCAGTCAAGTGCAATGTAGGCGAGACTACCAAGGATAAGAACCGCATATACATATTTACATAACTTACATATGCATTGCGGTTTTATCCTCGTCCGTCAGTCTTCGTCGTGTTGTAATGAAGATCATGGAAGGTCGATACGCATCAGTGCATGTGAATGATAGTAGTTTCGATACATAATGCAACTGGTTATATGAATTCTATACGTATATTAAAAATTAAATATCGCTCTGTTGGTGTGAAAAGGCCATTTTCTTTTTGCAAGGTCACAATTTGACAGAAATACTGGTAGTTACTCTAGTAAACGTATGAAAGCAGAGGATAAAACTGGATTACATTTAAAATTTATATAACATCAAACAAGAAGCGAAAAATGCACACGAAAAGGCAGACACACAAACTTACATACAATTTACTCGGTTATATTTAAATCATGTACACGTTTCCTGCGTCCATTTAGCTGCAAAGACAGGATGGGCAACAGACAACTTTTCATTCATGGCTTTAAAAAGCGCACAAAAATCTGTTCGGTTCTCAGCGTGATTTTTAAACAGTCTGATTTGTTATCCCAAAAACCCCTTCTGCAAACTGTGCTTAGTTTAAAATTTTATCGTATTTTCTTCCTTAGGAATCACACTTTCTTACCTACAAAACTTTCTGAGCACTTATTACAGGAAATCACTACTTATTTTAATTTACCAGTAACTGTTTTATACCATGTGTCCAATTTAACAAGCAAATTATGATATACAGTTTATCGGCTGGTGGAGGATTCTCGGATTTATTCTAAGCAGCGCAAAATTTTGGTATCAGAATTCCGCTGTTTCATTCTTTAGAATAACTTTTTTAGGGAATTGGAACTTCACTATGATAACAGTGTTACTATCTTTGACATCTTAATTCGGAAAATATTCAATTTGAAACTTCGATTTTTCTACCTCAATACTAATGCGACACGAAATGCAGTACGTTAAATTAAAAGATTTTGCGTTCGCAAGTAAACTGTATATGATGGTCCACACTATGCAAATCTTAAATCATATAACTTATTTTAACATCATTAGTTATTAGGAAGGTTCATCGAAACACTTCAGATATATAGGGAAGAACTTTTTAATTAGTAGTTTCAGTATTGATATTTTAAGTAGTTTCTAAAAGTCTGCTAGTAGGCTCCCAGGAAATCACCCATCTTCATTTTATTAATTTGCGCGAAGTATTTACAATTCAAGTTCAATTGAACATCCCAAGTGTATTTATCGTTGATAATTTTACTATGATTTGTATATACAGGAAATCCATAGTACTATGATTGGTCAATTGCGAAAAACGTGAATACGAGACCAGTTTAGGACAAAAACTGCTGGAAGAGTGAATACAACACCAAACTAAGTGGGTTTCCAAATTTTTGAAAAACAGAAAGGAAGGGGAGTTTCTTACTGCGGGAACTTTCAATCTAAACAGTTATCATGCGGTTAAATGAGTAAATAAGTTTTTACATGCATTTATTATAAGCTGGTTGTGTGCGTCAGAGTGGCGTAGTGGATTCAGATTCAGAGAATCTGAAACACGTGTCCCGATTCGAAACCTTCCAGCGGCAAACTTTGGACAGTATTTGAAGAATTATCAATAAGGATTAATCGCCTTTTTTACTTTATATAATGCTATTTTTAGATCGACAAATTTGTATATAATGGGAATATTGTTTATATCAGGCTCTCAATCTTGATTCAAATAATTTTTATGATCACCCAAACAATCATGGATTGTTAAGCTGGTGCTTTGTTTATTTGTGTGTGAATGCTTGTGAATCATCATAATTATCATCAAATACAGCTATATCGCAGACTTTAGGAACCGATGCTCTACTGCGATATAAACGTGACAGAAGAAAAATTAATTAAAAAAGTTGTAATTAAAAAATTAAAATAAAATAAAAAATCTGTTAAATGAGTGATTTATGAAAGGGAGTATCCTGTCGAGATGGAGATATCTACCTAGGTAACACACAGAAATAAGGCAACCGGGATATCTAAAAAAAATCATAATGGTCTGTCATGGCAGCATCGACAATATCATTACCTTGTGGGTTCGAATGTATAGTACCATAAACACGACCAAACATCACAGTTAATTCAGCTCATTAAGGTAAAGAAAAATGGAAAAAACTATTTTGCAATTGCTGTTGATGTTAATTCGATGCCAAATCGCGCAAGGTTTTCAGCTTAGAACTACGATGCCCATCTTGATGCCATCCTGATAACGAACTTCCCATACAACCAAATTTAAAGATAGTTGACTTTGGCTATTTGCGCCAAGTCAAAATGGGTTCACCTCGTTTTATTCGTGTGCATGTCTCTGTATGTCAGTTTTACGATTAATTTATTTTACTGTATAACGAAAATACGTAATACAAATTAATCGCCATATCATTATAAATATATTGTATAAGTAATCAGATATTCTTTTAAAATTAAGATCCGGTTAAGAGAAAATTTCTGCTGTGTTTTATAAACATGATTTTTTTAAATGTATAAGTCAGTTCGCAAAGTATTTCTCTATTTACATTAAGAAAACACTAAATAGTGGAGTGGAAAATTCTACATGAATCAAAATACTGCGCAGTGCAATTGCAGAATCAAGTTCGGAATTATTTATCTAAAATAAGGCAAAATTTTATGAGATTATTTTGGCTACTTTCTTTAAACAAATATAAAGTAAAAACTGTTTTAGGTGACATAAAATGAATTAAAAATTCGAGAATGTGACAGAACCAACACAGTTGATACAGCCTTATCTGTTTGTCTAATGAGAACAAGTTTGCCGATCCAAAAATACGTTTACGAATTTTAGCCTTAGTTATTCGTTTTCGGTAAACTATATGTACTACGCTTCTCAAACAATGGTGGTTGAATGCCCGTAAGCGTAAAAAAATCATCAATTTTGAGAAGCCAAGTATAATAATAAATAATAAAATTGTACGTACAAATGATTTATACAAAAGATATTTAAAGCTGATGGAAATACTCGCATTTCTCCATAAATGGAGAAGATTGGAGATTGATATTCTGACTCTTGCGATTCTCATACTCGCCGAGTGAGCCCTATTTTCTAAGTTATTGTAACAGCTACCAGGATATGTAAACTTGTCAACTGCATCCAGAACTTCATCTAACATCCCCAGAGTTAGCGTGAATGTTGGGTGATCTCGTATAAGTATATTATGATGTAGAGAGTGCGCATTCAATCTCGAAATACGGACCACAGACTTCTAATATTTAAGATGGCTTGAGCAGAATCTCTACTGTCGAAGTATAGTACAATATCATCAGTAAAATCAAGATCGACTAATTTGCTGCCCGGAAGAACTTCGACAAACGTATCCCGCACATATGAAAAAGCGTTGTTCATAACAGCATAAAATATAAAATTGAACAAAAACAGAGAAAGTGGAAAGACTTGACGAACGCCAATGCTGGAAGTAAAGTTGTATTAATTCGTTCAAAACCTTAAAATGACCAAAAGACTTTCTTTAGAAAGCACGTATAATATTTACAAATTTCGTAGGCAAATCGCTTTTCGACAGAATATCTAATATAACATTGAAATCCACTGAGAAAATGCACCAGTGAAGTCTTGAAAGACGGCAATTATGGGCGACGATATACATCTAGCTGCACAAGAAGTTTGATGATTATTCAAAAACACCATTCCGCATTTTGAATACAGGAATAATTTTTGGGATCGTAACTAACACAGGTGCCAAATAAAATTGATCAACCCAGCTATTAAGACGAAATTTTATCAGCTATTTGAAGGCTGTTATATACATTTATAGTTTTGCTAAATTAATTTTCTCGGATCTGTTGAGCAAAATATTTGTAAAAAACAGGCTATTAGCTGATATGACCGCTTCTTCCATCTCTTCGACTAAAAGTTTCAAGACCGACTATTATACTCTGCTTAAATTGGCTTCTTACAACTCGACACCGAGCTAGCAAGAATTTGATGCCTAGTATCGACAATCTCCATAAATCTTAAAGATACCCGAATTTCTACGGGAGTATACAATACTGCATGAAATAGCTTCTGCATTGTTCATAATTAATTTTACCTTTGTCCACAAAAATATAATTTTCCCCTCAAGCACAGTTAACTTTGATTTTAGGATATCTGCATACTTTTTTTTTGGAAAGACGGTTGTTCGTGTTTGCTTACATCTTTTTGGAGTTTATTTTTATTAACTGCGCCCCCCAGAGAATGTGAGTGAAATCTACAACGTATAAGTGCCTGGTCCGAGGTAGCATACGGATTCCGAAACTAACGAAAGACCTAGACGCAACCAAGCCATACACAAATTAATTGCTATATAACCTACTTGAGTCCATACTTGACGTCATATCGCAGAACGCCTTAAACTACGTCTGAAATTTATGCAACGTAAGTATAATCTACGCTCCACGCAGCTATTCAACAGTTGTTCATCATTATTGTTGCAAGTTGTGCTTAATGGTTTGTTTACACATTCAGCTTGAGCATCCATATTATCCATGACCAAGATTATATCACAACGTAATGCTCAACGTAGTAAAGAGCTTAGGTCGTTGCTGCTACGTGTATTAGAATATACAGACAAAACAAAATGGTAATGTTAATTAATGATTCCGGCATTGATTTTAGTAGATATATTTAAGCGTGCGGAAAAAATTCGGCTGATTTTGCTTATCCACCCTGTACGACTCAGCAGATAAGGCGACCAATTTTATCCTGTGCGACGACCGATGAAGTATGGTTTCACAATACTTCGTAGCTTCCATGATCATATGAAGGCTGTAAAAGAAAACTATGCCGCTCATTCCTACTGGAAATGGATTGTATGTAGTGTTTCTCCTCCTAAATAGTCTACCAATGAACGCTGATGAACATTATCTGATAAGGTGCCACTAGTTAAAGCTTCCTGAAGCGACTAAAACCTAGCTTTCGTGCCTGACACGCTTGCTATCATTCTATCACCGCCTATTTAACACGAGCTTTGATTGTGTAGTTACAAAAACCCGAGGCTCCACATGAAATAAGATGATTCCTGTACACCATTAGACCCGGAAAAGATCATACTACCGTTACCAGGTGGACCAGCTAGTGGGCGCTGGGCGCCAGTGCGGACATTTCTGTGATAACGGACAGTAATAATTGAAATTGTGCATTAGGTGTTGCGCACCTAGTAATAAATTAGTTAAAATATAACCAGAAAGATAAACCAAAGACAGCATGAACGGAACGTATAATGTTGTGCACATTCGTTTCCTGCTTCCTGTGGAGCAAACCAGTGTTCAATTGTAGCTCACGCTTTACTAATATTTTTAATAGAAAGACAGCAATAAGACATCATTATTTAAATGGCGATGCATTGCTGTCTGTGATGATGAAGCTGAAGTAATGTGACAGAAACCAGAAATATGACAGTTTAAATTTTACCAGTAGTGCGTAATCATAGCGCTTTAACTATTTCTGTATGCAAGTCTTAAAAAAATTCGTAGTACCCTTCCCAAGTGAAAAAAATCATCTGATTCAAGAACCGTTTTCTCATATTATTCATAGGTATCTACAAAAAAAATAAATATATATGTTGCATAATTTCAGACGTGTATTCACCATTTCATTTGAAACAAGCGTTTAAGTTGCTATGTTATTCATTCGATTAATTAGCCGTCTGGTCGATCGGTCTACGTATTTGATGGAAAAAATACAAGTTTCTCTTTAACTGTTGATAAATGCAAGTGTTTTACCTTAAATAACACTCACAGGTTGGCTGCAATAAATTGACGTGTTAATGCCGCTTTAACTTTCTTCTGTGGTGTACGGGAAACAGCATCTCTCTTAAATGGGATGTTCAGATAACCTACTTTCTTTTCTAGTCCCAAATACATTTGTTTCTTTTGATTTCCACTTTCAATAATTGACTCAACCGATTGTCAAGGTTAGCCATTAGACATAAGATAGTTTCTCGCTTTAGTATATTCGTCCCCTTTTGAGTATGGACTGAAGAATCCGTCAGTTCTTAAAAAACAGCCTCGCACTGTTGATAATTTATATTGAAAATACACAAAATTGCTGCTATTCAGCTACTGTGAATACCAGATTTTTTTGGAAAATTATTTTATTTAATTTACTATAAGCATCTAAGTTCAGACAATCATCATTTTCATTTTTAGTGTGAAACTGATATTTTTATGCACTTTATTGTAGCTCTGAAGCAGTATTCGTATGCATTCGTATGTATTTTTCACACTTACATATGTCACTCTTTAATGATGTGTACCAGAGACGACCTATGAAAATAACAGCCAGCACTGAAGATAGAGGGTTTCCCATTGTCACACCCTCAATCTGTGTATGAATACTTCTATTAAAACTAAACTGTACATAGTTCGTGTATAGTAAATTAAGCTTGTGTAGGGTATGACTTCGGCCAGAGATGGTAATATTTTTTTTGATTAACGATTGAACTATAACGTGAATGGTTCCTTAGAATCGTAACATTAGTAAGCAAAGACGTAACAACAAAAGTCACTATATACTTGATTTTGTATTATTTATAAAGTGAATTCTGTAAATAAACTTAAAGAAATCGAAAACCGGCTCATTACAAAGTAGTTTGTGCAATGATTCCAGTATACAAACTAACTATCACGCCAGTGAATGGGACGCAGAATTGACCATTGCTAATATTGGTCTCATGAGACAACTTTTATGTGTGATTTTGATGGTCCGTACATTGTTGCTGTAGATGATCCAAATGTTTTGGGCTTCTATGTAACAGCCTCATAAAAAACCGACATGTGTTCGATTTCAATTTCAGTTATTACCTTCCGCATTTGTATATTTCACCTGATTTACTATCCAGGCGCGTGAATATGGCATTGTCGTTCAACATGTTCTCCATTTTTTGTATACAGTCTGATTTGACTACGATAGCAACCATCTTGCTTTTATTAGCGAGTTGTTCTTTGATGTCTGCATTCATGCTGATATCTTTAAGCGCGTTTAAAGGTTTCTTTGTCAAAATATGCTGTTCTGCGCATTTAAATGATTTCAAATGTGAAGTTTGATCAACTACAGTAGCTTTAAACTAATTTGTATAATTAATACTTGTAGGATCTAAGTCGGTTTTTGTTTAAATAACAATTAAAATTTTTCCTCAAAACAATATCGCTCTTGTATGAAGGATTGATATGATTGTTTATTTGTACACACATTTATATTCACACCGTTCGTATACTAACATGTTTTGCTTTGTCTTTTAGCATCTATATCTGCATTATATGATGAATAAAGCCTAATATTTTAGGCAACTCTTTCTTCTGGCTTCCGACTCAATCTGCCCGTTTGCTGTGCTTGTTACTGTGATTCAGAACAATTTATTCATCATATAACCCAATCATGGAACGCCTACTCAGACCAGAAAGATTTGATGTTGAACCTAGTGCACCAGATGCAGCAAAACAATGGAATCATTGGTATCGTACATTCTGTGGTCTCCTAAAATCAGTCGAATCCATGAATCCGGATAAATTAAACACTCTTATTTCCTACGTCTCTCCTAACGTATATGAACACATCGTTGACTGTGATACATATGATCATGCTATCAAAACTCTAATGAATCTCTATGTCAGACCGAAAAATGAAGTCTTTGTTCATCATATACTCGCGACTACTAAACAAGAAAATGGACAAACATTGGATTAATTTGTTCAGATTGTGAAATCGTTAGCTAGGGAGTGCAATTTCAAACCAACTACGGCAGAGGAAAACCGAGACGATGCTCTGCGCGATGCCTTCATTAATGGAATCCAGTCCAATTCAATCAGACAACGTCTCTTAGAACACAACTAACTTAATTTTCAAGCGGCTTTTGATCAAGCACGTGGTCTCGAAATGGCGGAAAAGCAATCATTATCATATCAAAATTGTTTGAATTCTGTACACACTGCAACGGTTCAGCCACTTAGTCTTTCATCAACCTCCGATAAATCTACAGATAAACTTGTTGCTGCTGTTAAACAAAAATATGACTTTTGTGGGTACGATTATCATTTAAGATGGAAATGTCCGGCCAGAAACGCTTTCTGTAAAAGTTGTGGAAACAAAGGAGATTTTCAAAAGGTATGCCGCTCTAAGAATCACCGCCCAGTGGTTTCGACGCTTCATCCTACCATATCTGCAACTATATTAGCTGCTGCTCCTGATTGTCTCACCAAATGTGTAATAAATCTAGAAGTCAATAACATAGATTGTCATGCTCTCGTTGATACAGGCAGTTCCTGTAGTTATGTTTCAGAAGCCTTCGTTTTGAAAAATAATTGGAAAATTCACTCCTCACGAGAAACAATAACCATGGCGTCTAGCTCATTATCGAGTCATACCAAAGGCCATTGTTTTGTGTCGATTCAATACAAATCATGTGTTTATAAAAATATCAAGCTATCTATACTTTCTGATCTTTGTACTGACGTACTCCTCGGTCATGACTTCCTTGGATTGCATAAAAGTGTAAATATCTCTTTTGGTGGTCATAAATCGTCATTCACCGTCTGTTTACTGAAACCTGCATCTGTTACGTCCCCGCCTCTTTTCCACCATTTAACTGCTAACTGGAGGCCTATTGCTACGAAATCAAGAAGGTACAATCGAATGGATGAAATATTTATTCGGGATGAAATAAACAGATTAGTTTCTGATGGCATTATCGAACCTTCAACATCCCCGTGGAGAGCACAAGTTCTCGTGGTATCGAATGAGAATCACAAGAAACGTATGGTTGTGGACTACAGCCAAACGGTCAACAAATTCACACTCTTAGACGCCTATCCTTTGCCGAAAATAGACCAAATGGCTGAAACCATTTCAAAATATCATATATTCAGCATTTTGGATCTCAAAAGCGCTTACCACCAAATGCCCATCCAAGAACAGCTTCGATGTTGTCTATAGACCCGGAAAAGATAACAAAGCAGCAAATGCACTAAGTCGATCCTGTTGTGGTGCGCTTCTAAATGGACTGGATTTAAAACAAATACATGATTCTCTTTGTCATCCTGGAATTTCTCGTATGCTCCACTTTGTGAAATCTCGTAATTTACCATATTCTATTGATGAAATTCGAAAAATGACCTTGAGTTGTGAAGTGTGCTCTGAAATCAAGTCCAGATTTCCTTCGGCAATTCAAGGCCAATTAATCAAAGCTACCCAAACGTTTGAACGGTTATCTATGGATTTTAAAGGACCTCTTCCTTCATCAACTCGTAATCGTTATCTACTGACGGTCATCGATGAATATTCTCGATTTCCCTTTGCATTTGCTTGTCCTGACCTTAGCAGTCACACCGTCATACTTCACCTGTGTCAAATATTCGCAATGTTTGGGATGCCAGGTAGAAAGAATGAATGGTACCTTATGGAAATCGATCCTTCTCGCTCTCAGATCAAAAAGGCTTTCAGTTGAAAACTGGGAATGAGTGCTGCTGGACGCATTACATTCAATCCGTTCATTATTGTGCACATATACCAACGAAACTCCTCACGAGCGTCTTTTTCGACACAATAGAAGGTCGACATTTGGTAACACACTCCCAACCTGGCTTACTGTTCCTGGCAAAGTTTTACTCAAGAAGAATGCGAGTTTCTAAATATGACCCCTCTGTGGAAGAAGTTGAACTAATTCAGTGCAATCCTAACTATGCGCATGTTCGTTATCCTGATGGAAGAGAAGATACAGTATCTATCCGTCAATTAGCCCCGAAAGGCTCCGACGCACTGATGAATGAAGCTGGAACTAATATGGGACTCCGTGAAAATGAACCGGTTGTTGCTGATGAACAAACCTCCTATAATGACGATACCGATAATGATAATGTTAAGGCAAATGGTGAATCTACAGATAACTCAAATGCTCGTGACCTATCAGAGAATCTCGAAAACCTTATCAATCAACAACAACGTGTTCATCCTTATAACTTACGAAGTGGAAATGTTTAAATACTATGTTTTCTCAATCCTCTTTGAATTGTTACTATAACATTCTTGTTCCGACTCTGACGCTACGCTACAAATCGCAGTGGAGGAGAATGATATGATTGTTTATTTGTACACACATTTATATTCACACCGTTCGTATACTAACATGTTTTGCTTTGTCTTTTAGCATCTATATCTGCATTATATGATGAATAAAGCCTAATATTTTAGGCAACTCTTTCTTCTGGTTTCCGACTCAATCTGCCTGTTTGCTGTGTTTGTTACTGTGATTCAGAACAAGGATCAATTACATAATTTCTGCTCATTGATAGTGCCTTAATTGTTAGATGATCAATACGTATTTGTTCTAGGTTAAGCCAACTTTTTTCAATATCAGTGGGTATTGACGCACACAAAACTCCAGGTTGTACATAATTTTTTAATTTCTTCAATATTCTTGTTTTGTCTTTTCGCATGACAGCTGGCAATAAAATCAGAAACCGCAGCCTCGCAAAAAGAATTAGCTCGTCTAATAAACAAGAAAAACACCCAAATTTAGCCTAGAACTAGCTTCGTCTTCTCTTAACTGTTCAACTCTTGAATACACCAAAATTGAATTTGACGATAGACAAATCGAAGGGTGGCCGGATTGAACAGGTCAGTTTGTAAACTTTGCATCTGATTTACGTGATTTAAAGCGTACCTGACAGTGATCTAAACCAAAGAAAGTAGTTGTATCTGTATAAAAATTGCTCACCAGTTAGCTATAGTAGAACATCCAAATATCTCAGCGGCAAACGGGACGACAGACATATTTAAAATTGAAGACATTCGACTGTCTGCAAAAAAAATTATCTGGAAACTGCACCAAAACTTCGATCATGCTACTTTACTTTAAAGCGGCCTACACCCACTGAAGAATAATCCAGCTTCAGTGGCATAACTTTGAACGTTTTTTGGAATGTTCGGCGAGCGCTGATTAAATAGTTGGCTTTTATTTTGATAGAAGTAATGTACTTACTATCATCTATTCGTAACTTTATCAGATGCGAAGATGAAATATCAAATAAAGGCGAAATAATAAATCTCAAAAAAGCACACAACTTGGGTTTCTCATTAACACCTAAATTTATGAATACATTAATATGATCTATCATTAGTTAAAATTGCATGTGATCAAAAATTTGGTCGGTCTGAACGATATGATATTTTATGCAATCCAATAAAATGTGATCGATCAATTTAGCTCTTTGGAATTGTTCAAAATATTTACTCATCAAGTCATGACTAAAGTCTAATCCCGAAATATTCTTAAGCATATCACAATAATGTAGTAAAAATTGCATATCAAAATTGCTTAGCAAATTAGTAAGATTGGTGACTGAATAGAAAAAATGAAACATTTTCAGCTGTTCCACAGACATGAAATACAGAAACGATTATCATTGTATAAGAGATAAAAATGAGGAACTTGCCTAAAATTCTGCCAGGCGTTCCTACGACTACATGCGCGCCTTTGTCTAAAAGCATCGTCACGTCACCGCTATTATTTCTTCCACCAGAGCAAAGCGCACACCGAAATTGCATATAACCACCGAGCGATATAACGACCTGCGTGTGAATATATATATTCTGATAAGAATATATGAACTTGATAACTATTGATGTACATTTAAATTGCACGAGAGAATTACTAATAAAAAATTATTTGTGGTATTTTGTCCAAATCACAAACTAAAATATCTGTGATGATGGCTTTCGTAGCCCAAACTCGCACTTAGCTATGTCCTGGTTGTTGTGTATCAGTATCAGCACCATAAATCAAAATAAACGGTCAAGCGAGGTCAGCCAAGCAGACGAGACATTCAAGGTAATGATGGCTATCACATTCAGGGAGAAAGATGACTGTCATCTGTCCAGATCACAAGAGTACATCACGGTTGCTGCACAAATTAAATCAGTCGATCTTACAAAGTTTATTAACAATCAGAATACAATTGGAAATTAGCTTTTAAAGTCCGTCCATCATTCAAGAAAACAGACCCAAACTTAAAATATATAATAATCAGGCAAGACTCAATAGCGTACTCTATATTACATGAAGTTTCATGAATGAGACGCTTCCGAGGATCAAGTGACAAGACACATTTACTGTCTACTAACATAAACATATAAAAGAGACGGTAACTTACGCATCCAGGATCATGAACTACACAAAGACAACAAGCCATCATGCAATGAATGAAAATTTTAATTTTACATTCACGTTGGCAACAACATGAATGGGAAAAATAATAACGTGTATACGATAGTTAAGATGTTTTTATTATGCAAAGTTAGATATGCAACTTGACAAGAACTTAAAAACCTTTACATAAATTTTGCACAAGGTACCAAAGATAAGTCATCTATTAAACGAGATCCACCATTATCAACACGTATCGGCCTTCAATTATTGTCATCAGAGCACGACAATAAACAGGTTAAAGCGGATCAAACCGCAATGAATATATAAGAAAAGTAAAATTAGATATGCGGCACTTGCCTCTAGTAGTCTGACTGACAGTAGTTTTGCCATGTTGTGAAACTGGTTAAATACAATGGTTATTTGTGCTCACTCGTTAATTTAATTTCAAGTATTTTTATCACCACCCGCGTAATAAATGACTTACTTTGCATACCTTACGCACATGTGGAGCAAGCTGCTAAAATTCCATGTTGGTGAATGTATGGAAATTGTGCAGCTGACATTTAAATTCAATTAGAATGCATACATGACTACTACAGTTGAGAGCCGTATGTATAATTTCATTTTCGTTATACATGCATTGCGGTGAGATCCTCGCATATCAGTTTGTCGCCGTGCTCCGACGATAATCATAAAAAGCCAAGATGCGTTAACACGTGTGATTTTCGGTAGTTTTGCTGTTGTGCGACTGGTTAGACAAAATGCGAGTTGTGTAAATATGAAGCCCGAAACTCGATTTAAAGAAGTTATAAGGTTGGGCGATAATTCAATGTATATCCTAACGCGACCAATGCGATTATATAGATAGCGCGAAAAGTATTTTTAACTTTAGTGGGCACACCACTTTTCGATAGAATACTGAATAGAGCATTGCGATCCACTGAGTCAACTGCACCATTCAAGTCTGGAAGGACAGTAATTTTTGGACAGCGATATATATGTCGCTGTACAAATACTTGCCTTAAGATAAGAATATATTAATATACAAACTCGTCCTGACCAGAATCCGACTTGTTCTTCATTTTTATATGATTCACGTGCAACGCTGTTACGGTATAGGATAATCGTAGCAGATGACCTAGATACGCCTGAAGTCATGCTTAAACCATGATGGTTATTACTCGAATTCCAATTGCCTTTTTTGAAGATGGGAATGATGATCCACTCGCTCTAATCAACTGATGCTGTCCCATGATATTTAGTACGAAAATTATTAGTCAACAAACCACAAATTATGTTGCTACCATTTGAAAATAAGGTCAGAAGTAGATTCACATGCTCTGCAGCCTTGCCATGTTTAAGAGGAAACATTGCCTAGAGTATTTGGTTGTTCATGAATAGCGTTCCACATCGTTGGTACAGCATAAATTTGGAGATGCACGTGCCAAGGAAAATTGATTCTTGAGGTTTTCATCCAATCTATCACGACGAAACATTTTGTCAGTTATCAGAATATTATTCAAACCATATGTTGTGTCGCTATACTTTAATTTTCTCGAACCTGTTGTGCAAATAATTTGGAACCATCATCAACTTTTATTCTATGCAAATATTCCTTCCATCTTTTCATTTCTTTTGGTCCAAAATAATCCAAGAACAATTATACAAACTGTGATTAAGCTGTCCTATATTATCGCTCCACGCATTATTGTAAGCTAAGCTAGGAAGAATTTGACGCCTATTTTTGAGAATCACAAGAATATTCACAAACGCAATGGTTAATTCTACTGGTACCGGCAAGGTACCTTGTGTATCTTATTTCCGTCCTCGATTATTTCGGAATTTGATCAACAGGACCAATAACATAGTTTTAGATAACGTTAATACCTTTTTGTTGTTGGAAAGACGGCTACTCGAGTATGCTTGTATCTCTATGAGGTTCATTGTTATTTAGTTCTACAGAAAATAGGAGTTAAAATCCACAGAAAATAAATACATGTTCCGAGTTGACATACGGGTTTCAGAATGTTCGACAAACCTAGATGCCACCACAACAACTATAACTAATTGCTACATGACTTATTTCAGTTGTTTTATGGAGACTGGAGGATGCCATGTGGAACATCGGTCCATGCTGTGTCTGAAATTTGTTCTTCTGAAGTATTATATAAGCTATGTGCAGAAATCAAAACGTCATTCGCAATTACCATTGCGCGTTGGGCTTAAAATGTATCAGTCACTGAGTTTAATTCTGTGTCTCTTGGGTGGCAAATCAGAGCATTCATGTCACCCATAACCAGAACAATATAAGATCTTGCTTTAATTTGTTTAAAACTTATTTCGAAGTAGAAAGCGTTCTTGTACTACGATCGGTGGAAGCGCACGAAGATAAAACAGAAAAAACAACGTTGAATAATGTTTCTAGCTTTAATTCTAATATACGTATTTGAACATGCCGCACAAATTCGGCTGTTTACAGGGTTCCATTTAGTTAGACAAACTTCAGTTCCTGAGCTAAAGACAATGCCGACTCGTTGCTACCCGGCTTGAGAAAATGTCATGGTACAATAAGTTCAAACCAATAACATATAGATATGGATGGTGCATCCAGTTCAGTATTATGTGAAAGACCCTGTATTCTAGTATCTAATGTGCGACATTTATCAACTTTAATGTATCCATTGTACGTGCTGTAGCTTTTTCTTCCAATCTGTTTTAACTGTCTCGCGTTAAATCATCATCATCATCATGTCCAACCATAAAAAAGTCAAAAGTGACTAATGTTTCACTGCCATATAACCATAAGGAATGAAAAAACTATATAAGTGAATTTAGACAAATTATTAGTGAGATTTACGAGAGAGAGAGAGAGAGAGAGAGAGAAGGAATACCTCGCTACTATGAGTAAATTTATCAGGATAACTCACAGAAATGAGGCAAACTAAGCCTCTCCACAACACCATTATGGCCAAGTTAGCATTCGGGCAAGGCGACATCAGCAACACAGCTTCCTTGCGGATTTCACCGTATCACGTTATAAACAAACCGAACCTCGCAGCTAACTTTGCCCTACTAAGAAAAGAAAGTTACGAAGATGATTCTACTAGACATCTGCAACAAGATCACCACTGAGCTCGATTCGCTGCCATATCGCTAAGGGTTTCTAACCAAGAACTAGTGATGTGCACGAGGACCCCATCCGGGCAGACGAGTGGATCCTATACTACCCAATTTGGATGTAAGTGACTTTAATTGTTTCTGCCATATCAAAATCTGCCCACCTTGTTTCTTACGCCAATTTGGTGCTGGATGAGAGAACAGAGCTCTATTGGGCAATCGAAATGAGGGCATAGGCAAAACGTGACCGAGCCAACAAAGTTGATGGAGCCTTATTTGTTTTTCTAACGACGAGCACTTATTGTCAGATCCAAAAATACGTCCACGGATGTCAACGTTAGTTATTCGTTGTTGGTAACCAACATGTGCTATACTTCTCAAACAACGATGATCGAATGCCTGTAAGCGTCTCAAATCATCAACTCTAAGAGGCCAAGTTTCACTAGCGTATAGTAAGACTGCGCGTACAGATGCATTGTAAACACGACCTTTAAGACAAAGTGAAATATTCGCGTTTCTCCATAAATGACGAAGGTTCGAGAAAGCTACTCTAGCTTTCGCGATCCGTATTCTCACCTCGTCGGACATATTGCCTACGTTATTGATAGAGCTCCCAAGATATGTAAACCTGTCGACTATGTCAAGATCTTCATCTGCAGTCGCAACGTTGGAGTGAGTGGTGGGTGATCCTGTAACAATATCTTACATTTAGAGGGTGCGAATTTCATACCGAAAGACGGAACAACGTTTGCTAATCTATTTAAGGTGGTCTGGGCAGCATGCTGATTGTCGAATAATGGTACGATATCGTCCGCATAGTCAAGATCGACTAGTTTATCTCCCGGGAGAACTTCAACTCCAGCGTCCTGAATGTGTGAGAGAGTGTTGATCATAATAGCATCGATTACAAAATTAAACAAAAATGGGGAAAGTGGACAATCTTGACGAACACCACTGCGAGTTGTAAAGTTATGCGTTAATTCGTTGTAGATCTTAACGCGAACAGAAGCATTTGTGTAGAGAGATCGTATAATATTAACAAATTTTGTGGCACACCGCTTTTCGACAAGATATTGAATTAAACATTGCGATCCGCCGAATCAAATGCACCCTTGAAGTCTAGAAAGACGGCTATTGTGGGACGGTGATATAAATGTCTATGTTCGAGAACTTGTCTTAACGTAAAAATATTATCTATAAAACCTCGTCTTGTGCGGAATTCGGCCTGTTCTTCTCTTGTATGTGATTCACGAGAAATGCTAAAACGACGTAGGATAATCGAAGCAAATAGCCTAGATACGACCGGAGTCAAACCTATACCACGATGGTTATCGCACGAATAACGATTGCCTTTTTTGAACATAGGTTTCCTTATTCTATATAGTATGAAAATGTTTGGTCTACGCTCCTGAAATTATATCGCCACCATCCTTAAACAATCCTGGAAGCAAATCATCGGGGCCTGCGTCATTGCGGCGTTTAAGAGATAGGATTGCATCGCGTACTTCTAACTCAGAAGGTTCTTCGGGACTAACATTCCACACTGTTGATGCAGACATGCTTTCTGGAATCAAAACTGTTCAGCCCACCAGTCAAGACGACTTATTTTATCAGTTATTAAATCGTTGTTACTATCATTTATAGTTTCACTAATTTTTAATATTCTCGGACCTGTTGCGCGGATAAGTTGGAACAAACAGCGAATATTACCTGACGTGAAAGCTACTTCCATTTCTTCAGCCTTCTTGGTCCAAAAGTTTTTGAGATCGACTTTTAGACTACGCTTAAGTTGACGTCTTATATTGCGACGGGTATTATTATGAGTCGAGCCAGGTGGAATTCAGCGCCTTATTTCGAGTATCTCCATAGATTTTACAGAGAACCAGTGATTATTCCTACGGGAACCTGTAATGACACATACAGTAGTACCTGCATTGTGCATTGTAGAAATTATCTTGGACCAAAGTATATTCGGATTTTCACCATCCAGACCAGTTAGATTAGCCTTCAGAATATTTTCATAATTTTGTCGGAAGGACGGTTGTTTGAGTTTGCCTACACCAATTTGGCGTTTATTCTTAATTTGTTTCCCGGAAAATTTTAATGCAAATCTACAACGGATAAGTGCATGGTCCGAGTTGATATAAGTGTTCCAAAAAGAACGACAATCCTGGATGCAACCACGCCATCTATAACTACTTGCTACATGGTCTATTTGAGTCCACCGTTGTCCGGGTGCTGGAGGACGCCATGTAGCACAACGTCTGAAGTTTGTACTACTTAAATATAGTCTATGTTCAGCGCAGCTATCCAAAAGCCGTTCACCATTATCGTTGCGAGTCGAGCTTAGAGTGTATCTTCCACCTAAATGAAATTCTGTGTTGCTTAAGCGACCAACTTGGGCATTCATGTCACCCATAACCAGGACTATATCCGAACTTCGTGCTTTACTTAGTAAGGAGCTTAATTCGGAGTAAAAAGCGTCCTTGCTTTCTTCTGTGCTGCAATCGGTAGGAGCATATGCAGATACAACGAAGAGGCAACGATGATAACGGTTTTTTGCTTTGATTTTAGTAGATGTATTTAAACGTGCCGCAAACAATCGACTATTTAAAGAGATCCACTCAATTATCTAAAAGAGTTTTCTTGTTAGATTTAGAATAGGAAGGGGAAGAAAGAGACAGACTCGGAGATAAAGTTGCCTACAGTAGCCCAATTACGCTTATCCACCCTGCGCGGCTCAGCAGACAAGGCGACTCGTTTTAAACTGCGCGACGGCCGATGCAGTATGTAATTATTGTAAGTTGTACTTGTCATGGTTATATGTGGACTGTAAAAGAGCACTAGGTCGCCCATTCCTAGTGATGGTTTGTATTCGGAGTTTTCCTTCTCCTAGATAGTCTGCCATCCGAGGCTAATGAGCACTATCTGCCCAGATGCCAGTGGCCAAAGTTTCCTTCAGCAGCCGAAACTTGCCCTTCACGTCTGGAATGCTTGCTCTCATTCCGTCACTACACATTTAACAAAAAGTTAGAGTGCAGTTAAACCAAACTCGAGGTTTCACATGAAACGGGATGATGGCTGTGTCCCTTTATGGCCCGGCAAGGTTCATGCTACCAATCCCGGGTTGACTAGTTTGAGCCCGCCGGCCGTCATCGCATTAAATACGATGATGCTAAAACAAAACAGTCTTAATCAATTATATTTTACTTGAACTATTTTCGATATTTTGCTATCCACGACACCCTGAGAACCGGAAGGATTGATATAGTCAGATTGAGAAGGGAAAAGATGCAGAATAGGAAATGAACATCCACAGTAGCTTGATTTCGCTTATCCCCTCTGTAAAATTTAGCAGATAGGGCGACCATTTACATACGGCACAACGGCCGATGCAGTGTAGATTCATTGTAGTTCGTATTGTTATTCCTCTAATATGGCTCTGTGCTAAAAGTTTTCTGACCTAATTTGATCACTTTCCTACACGTGGCAACAATCGACTCGACTGTTCTTTACGATAAGGAAGTGAATAATTTCCAGCGCCCAGGAATTTTCTCTAATCTTGATCATTTCCTAGTATTTTTTCATATTGTTTGCCTATGAGATGAGCCTATGCACATCCAGACGGTTAATTGATGGAAAGCGTTTAGCCGACTCTGAGATGCCACAATCTAGAGCAAAATAATTACTCATGAAAACTGACTCTCCGGCTTTTGCCAGGTCCATTACACACGTTATTCCCACTTAGTCTCGGCCTCCTCCATCCAACACATACGGACTTAAAAGAAGCAACATACAATATTTAAAGCTGGTCACAATCTGGTTTTAACACAAAATTACGCACCTCAACAAAAGGCGCATCTGTATAGCCACTACATTTTCTCTCTGGCCCCAGTATTACACTGTCTCCAAGAGCCCTTCTGCGTCCATCTCCTAGTTTTTTGGCTAAATCTCCTGCGTTCATAAATCTCAACCTGCCTCTCACAGTTAGATTTCTCTCCCTTCATCACCCACATATCACGTGCAATTGCATTTTCAATTCAATCCGACTGTATAACCTATACTTTACAAGTCTACCTTTCATCAAACGCCACGAATAACTTCGCTGTTCTACTCGCGCAAATGAGTTTAAGACGGCGCTAGCATGCACTTCTTCAACAACTTCCTAAGAGATAATACTAACTAGAGGTGAAATTGGTTTCGTTTTCAACAGTAATTCCTTTTTTCGTTAACATGGATAGCCCCTACTATTTCACAGACATTTCGAGAAATAAAACTTCGAATCGTTTTGGGTTCAAATTAGGCGCTACGCCACCAACTACGGAACATCAACCATGTTTCTCCCATTTTATTATTTTAATTATTATACACAGCCATACAAAAGCCAAAATTGAATAATGTTTCACTGCCATATAACCATAAGAGGCGAACAGTGTAATTTGTATTAATCATGGTTAAATGTAGACTGTAAAAGAACACTAGGTCGCCCATTCTTAGTGAGAATGGTTCTCCCACTGCCTATGCGAGCTACAGCCGTTTCAAGCAACGTAATCCTCATACTAATGGGTTCCTATTTTATTTCAGATAGAAGAGCTTAATCTGAATGCAAAGTTGAGTTACCAGTTTTTCACTTTGTTGGGCCTCTTCATATTTTCTTTTTAATGATCTTAAACCAATGATGCCAACCGAACCTGGGACTTTAGTCCAACAATTTCGCTATTAAACGAAAAAAGTTGCACGACAGGGAATGGATTAGTTATCTAACCCTTATTGTACCCAACATGGGCTAAGTACGTTCGTTTTTGCCGCTTTCATCTGTCATCTTCAATTTCACTCAAGTCAATTGGCATATTAGAATGCATCTTTAAATAATACCTAATAGTCGATTAATACCAGTTATTATTTCAATCTACACGAGGCACTAATACAACGTTCCCGAGAGTACTTTTACTTGCTCTACACTAGTCCCATTGTTAATTGCAACTATGCAAGGTTTCAAGTCACCGTATCACGCACTAAAACCTCCGTCGTAAAGACCATCCCCTCCTCAACGTGGTACGACGGTGTCAACCATGTTTCGATGATCGATCGTACATGGGCTAACGGGGTTATGGCGGTGGTGTCACCAGGGCGTGGTGGATTTCCGACCGGCAATCGGATCTCCTATAAAATACCACATGAGCCTGACGACGGCACCATGACTCGGCGTGTGTTTCCCGCCACAAAAGGGGACAACAGCCACAGGATTACATGGACTCCTGGACAGTACCCGTACTTCCGAATGGCGAATGAGCTCTCAACAGCCACCGGCAACCATACTATTACTGCGCGCTGCAGACTGCGCTTGGATGTGCAAAGGCTAGAGGTGCGTCCACGATCAAAAAGCCGAGTGGTGAGGGGACACCGCAGCGCGAATTCCCAAGAAACTCCATGAAAATGTCACAATCTATGAATACCGTTCATTATTTCGGGTGTTGGAATGTTCGAACATTGCTTGATATCGGCAGCCAAGCAATCACGGCCAAATCTTTATATGACTACCAGATTGAAGTTGCATGCCTGTCTGAAGTCCGACTGCCCGGCACGGGATCAACGAAGATAAAAGTACCGTCGGCAGAATCAACATACTTGATGCATCACAGCGGACCAGTTGACGGGTCCGGACAACACG
The DNA here is from genome assembly GCA_029291075.1 of Eudiplozoon nipponicum. Taxonomy (NCBI): domain Eukaryota; kingdom Metazoa; phylum Platyhelminthes; class Monogenea; order Mazocraeidea; family Diplozoidae; genus Eudiplozoon; species Eudiplozoon nipponicum. The sequence goes on from JAQBSW010003674.1 coordinate 61,487, forward strand.
GTGTAGCCATTTTACTTGGTCCTACAGCGCAGAGAGCCATGCTGGCTTGGAATCCCGTATCACCGAGGATCGCAACGGTCCGACTGAGAGGGAAACCTTTTAACATCACAGTCGTAGCCGTCTACGCACCAACCCTCGCAGCTGATTCAGATGTGAAAGATGAGTTCTACGACCAATTGCAAGAGACCATCAACGGAATTTCCAGAGGCGACATATTGTTTGTTGCTGGTGACTGGAACGCACGAACAGGACCTTCTGACTCATCCACCAGACACATACTGGGAAAGTTTGGTCTAGGTGAGCGCTGCGAGAACGGAGAGCGACTTATCAGCTTTGCAGAAGTCAACCATATGTGCGTTACCAATACGCGTTTCCAACACCCTCGGAAGCATTTGCTCACCTGGTATTCAAACGATGGTCACACAGCCAATCAGATCGACTACATTCTGGTACTGTCGCGTTGGATGTCTTCTGTCGAAGATTGCAGGTCATACCGAGGAGCTGAAACTGGCAACCAAGGAGGGTCCGACCACACTCTAGTACGTGCCAAATTGAGGCTTCATCTCAAGTCCCGACGGCGCCGTCAACCTACGAAACGCCTGAATGCTGCTGCCCTAACGGACCCATCCCGTTGTACAACGCTATCTGCCTCAATCACTGCAAAGTTGACTGCCGCTGACGGTGGAACTCATGCCGTAGATAAAACCAATGTGGAACATCAATGGAATAACTTGAAACTCTCTACTCAGCAAGCTGCGCTTGAAACGCTCGGAACCATCAAAAGTCACCATAAAGACTGGATCTCTGAACGCACGATGCGGGCGGCACAAAAAGCAAGAGATGCCCGGATGAATAACGCGCCTAATTATCGCCACCTGAGACGTGAAACCACGAGGTCTGCTAGGGCTGACCGTAAGCAGTACTGGGATGAAATGGCTTCCGCCATGGAATCGGCTGCAAACGTCGGTGATTTCGGAGGTCTCTTCCGTCTTATACGTAAAACATCCGGTAAGCGCAATGCAGAGACAATTCTACGCAGCGCAACAGGAGACTTGATTTCTGATGTCAATGGCAAAATCGCAAGATGGGTTGAACATTTTTCGCAGTTATTGAACCGACCATACAATGGCCGCTCCCCACCGCAACCACCTGCAACATCTACACCCAGCTACGATGTGGACTGCTCTTCCCCAACTGAGGTTGAGATCGCTACGACCATCCAGCGCATGAAGAGCAAGAAATCGCCCGGTGAAGATGGAATTCCTGCAGAGATCTACAAGGCCTGTATAGGCGCACTACTGCCATCAATCCATCGACTGTTCTCTCCTATCTGGGAACAAGAAGCATGCCCGTCAGACTTCGGAATGTCAATCCTGCTACCGTTTCCCCAAAAGGGTGATAGATCAAGGTGCGAAAACTACCGTGGTATCGGTCTTCTCAACACCGCATCCAAGCTGTTGGCGTCGATTCTATTGAACCGCTTCTGTAATGAGTGGCATGTCCGTACCCGTCCCAATCAGGGTGGATTCCGCCCAGGCAAAGGCTGTGTTGATCAGATCTTTACATTACGGCGAGTTTGGGAACATCGCAACGAATTTCAACAACCAACCGTCGCTTGTTTTATTGACTTTCGAGCTGCTTTTGACTCTGTTGATCGCGACTCCCTATGGAACATCATGCTGCTCGACGGTATGCCCATAAAACTCGTCAATCTGATCAAGGCCTACTATGCAGCCACCAAAGCCAGAGTACGTGTTTACGGAGAAGAATCGGATGAATTCAGTCTGCACACAGGGGTTCGACAAGGATGTTCCTTGTCACCCATATTGTTCAATTATGCGGTTGACTGGATTCTGAGCAACGCGCTTAGTGAGTTCCGAGGCGTTCAAGTATCAAATAACCTATGGCTGACGGATGTTGATTACGCAAAGGATGTTGTTCTCCTTGCTGACAGCTTTGGGAGCATGCAAGCCGTTTTGGATCAAGTGGCCCAGTTTTCATCAACCGTTGGTCTGGAAATCAATGCCGACAAAACGAAAGCCTTCGCCATCGGTTTATCTTCATCTGATGAGCATCTCACGGTGTACGACAGCCCAATCGAAACAGTCGACGATTTTACGTACCTTGGCTCAAAAATACTTCCAACTGGTTAAGCAAAGAATGAAGTCCGAACACGCATCGACCGTGCCAGACTTGCTTTCTTACAATTGAAGAACTCACTTTGGAGAAGAAGTGAAATCAGCCTCGAAACGAAAATCCGAGTCTACCAGGCTACTGTTCGCCCTGTGCTACTGTATGGCTGTGAGACTTGGCCATTACGTTCTGAGGACTCCAAAAAGCTCGAAGTATTCGACCATTGGTGCCTTAGGTACATCACAAAGACAAAATGGATGGACCGAGTGTCGAACGCATCTGTTCGTCACCAATGCGGTGACATCATGCAACTATCCGTCTGGATCCAACATCGTCGACTTCAATGGTTCGGGCACGTACTACGCAAACCCGAAGACGAACTGGTACAGCAGGTGATGAACCCAGGTCAATGTGCAAACTGGCGCCGCCGCCGAGGCGGACAACTGAAGACATGGCTTGCAACAATCAAATCGGACATGGAACTCCTAGGTTTACGCAATGTTTATGGTCCGCGTCACTGGGAGCGTCATTGGCCCTCTTTATGTTCCGAAATGGCTGCCAACCGCCCGGCATGGAGAGGTTTAATCCGGGATATCAATGGAGCCGGCTTATCCTCTAAAAGGAGCCAGCCGCAGTAAAGTAAAGTAAAGTAAAGTAAGCACTAAAACCTAATCTTACTTTTCATTTGGATACTGACACTTTCAAACTTTGGGCTTGATGGACTCAGTTGCCAAATAAAATGTATTATTATTATTTTGTACATTTATTCTGCTAAAATCTCAACTATTGGGTTCTGGTACACAATATCTACTTATATAAAAATCAATCAATTTTTGTTACTATTTAAAATTTGAAGTTACCACTGGTTTCTCAGTTATTTTTTAAATATTAAATTATATTTTTTGACTTTTCTTTATTTGAATTGTCCATGTTTATGAATTGTCATGGTTCACATTCAAAAGTCACTTATTGAATTCATGGTACACTGGTAAGTGTCACTAGTGATCGTGGTAGTCAATTTAGGGATCAACTGTTCCCCAGCTCGTTGAATGCCATGGGATTAAAGTGAGGCACAAAAGTGCATATAATCCTAGAGCTAGTGGTGTGGTAGAGGCTACATAGAGAACTCAAGTCTACTTTGAGATGCACTCGAGGGTTTAGCTGGGTACAGGATTTGTCTACAATTTTTCTAGCAATGCGAATCAAATACAAAGGACATATAAGAACAGCAGTAGTAGAGCTTGTTAATGGAGAGCTATCGAGGTTACTTGGAGATATTCATTTAGACGCTCCAAACTGTCCCGATTTGGCCTCTAATTCAGTAGATGGGGATGTAGGAGATTTCAGGAACACAATTAGTAGCTTAGCTCCAACTAAAACAATAATTTCAAGGTCGAAGTGCATTTTAATATAAGATTTAAACAGACGTCGCATTTGCACATAACCAACGAAAACAGGCGAAATCGTTTGACTCCATTTTTATAAGGGGTTATTCAATGTCAATCGTATGACCGAGAAGAGTGCATTCATAGAAGTTGATGGCACACAAGTGTGTGTATCTCTGGATTGCTGCGTTTCACAGCTTATTCTCATGGAGGAGGCGAATGCGGAATAAAAACATTCAAGGTACCAAGTGTTGAAGGCGTGATCACAAGAAGTAAATTAAAACAAACTAAAATAATGAGGGAAAGAGAGCGTATGATGAAACAACAAAATGTGAAAATGAAACCTGGCGAAACACCAGCATCACATGAGGAAAAACGTTCTGGAAGAGTCGCCAAGAGATGTAAGAAGGACTACATTTATGTATGAGTATACATTTTAAATTTGAGGGTATATGTAGAGGATCATGTCTCCCCATATAAGAATGAAACCATTTTTATTTTTGGATATTTACCGCTGGTATCACAACCAAAGTTGTTATTAAAAAGCATTATAATATTTCCTTATGGAATTTTCTCTGTTTGAATTGTCGAAATTTACGGTTCGCCTTTGTTCACTTTTCAAAACTACCTTTTAGTTTTCCTCAGACTAGTTGTGACGCTCTTGCTTTGTACTAGCGCAGCAATATCTGGTTTACTGTATTTTCAATCTTTAAATCATGTTATCATCAAAATTTTTAATTGACGTTGAATAATTAATTTCATTGATTATAACTTGAAGGAACTCAAATTCATCGTCAGGAAAAGTGGTCTTCCTACTTGACTTTAAGGTCTTCAATTTTGTAAAGGTATACCACGATAAGTAGTGAGACGATGAGCATTCATACTCTGCTTTTGTAAGTCGTATATATATATATATATATATATATATATATATATATATATAATCTTTATTAAATTAAAAAGTCGCCCTTAGTGTGAGGAAGTAGAGCATTTGACAGAACTTAGGATATTTAGTCTAAGTGCAGGTGCTGAAAGAAATGAGGAATTTACTTGTTTTAAATATAGTGACCAATCTAGTTTTTATTGCGAAAGCGAATCTAGCAGCAAGAGCTCTACAAGGTAATTTTCAGATGACATAGGAAAACCTGTTATGCTTTTTAATATCAGTATTTGTTAAACATTGTATGTCATGATATTATAAATTCCAGTAAGACTGCTTTGGTCACAACGAGTTAATAGAGGTATGTCGAAAGAGAGCGAAAAGCCAGATTTATAAAAAAACAAACAATAGACAAAAATTGGTATGCTCTTGTCACAGAAAAATAAAGTTTAAACTACTAAATGAGAGTATAAATGTTCGAACATCATATCTCTATTTAACAGTACCTGGTGAATCTGTATAGCTAATTCTCTAGTTGGAGCAAGTATAAGACATTGAGTTTCATTGCATAGAAGGTTTAAGTTTTGCAGAATTCCAATCGAAAATGTAGCTGTTTTTCCCGTACCGCTTTGTGCTCTAATAATAAAGGATAACTCAGACATACTGAGCAACAACATCTCGCCTATTTATAATTTGTTTAATTGCTTTTTGCTGTATGAGAGACGGACGTTCAAAGCCATGTTCATAGATTCCACGACGAAGTTCAGGACGTAAGCCCATTGCTTTAAAACTAGAACATGTTTCTAAATTCTCCGAGGTTTTTATATCACCACATTCTAAGCCACCAACCATCGTGTTATTAACTCGAAATTACAATTAAGAAATAGAAAAATAATAAAAAATATTAATGGATGATGTAATATCAGAAATTAGTCATCAATATTCAAATTATGTTAATGTTTGTGTATAAACAAGATTACAAAAATGTTAAATTTCATGCATTACAAAAAGATTTACGTACTAATTTATTTTAAAACAAAGTAACAGCTGATTGGCACAAATTCATATATACGCAAAAAATAATATGATTTGTGCAATGCTATTGTATGTCATAAGAAAAGATATAGAATCAAGCTAAACAATTGTAGAATTTGTGTGAATCTGACTAGTATAGCCTGAAAGTTCTAAAGAGAGCCAATGTCACTCCAGAGACACGACTTTTCTCCAAAGAAAATTGTCAGCGGCAAAAAAGCTAAAGAAGAATTTAGATCAGAAATCAAGTCATCCGGAACAAGTTACAATAAAGGGTGTGTCAATCGATTCTAAAATTACAAAAATGGGGTTTCATTAATGAATGTTGTGGACAGCGGACAGTTACGAACTATAGCCTCGGTTCGCAACAAACGAATTATAAGGAAACCACAAAAGTTAAATCAGTAACTATCGAAAACTGTAAAGATGAGTTGATTTGTACATATACTTTATTTTATGCTAATTGTAGAAGTGTGAAGAATAAAACTTTTTGCTGTGTGATTTTATAATAAGTAACAATTTTGACTTTATAATTTTATCTGAAACCTGGCTGAACAAGAACATTGAAAACTATGAATTTGACATTCGTCATTATTCTCTATTTAGGAAAGACAGATCACTGGATAAAAGAGGTGGAGGAGTACTTATTTATAGCAAATTAATATTAAATGCAACAGTGTTACATACTAGCGAATATAATACTGTCATTGATTTTTTAACTATACAAATTGATAACCTGATTTTAACCGCGGTTTACAGACCGCCGTATGCTAATTTACATGATGATCAAATGTTTACCAATTCCTTTCAATCTATTTTCGACTGCCATGGTTATATTGTTGTGGTAGGAGATTTTAATAAGATGCATGGCTGTGAAATAATCAATCTTTTTTCTAATCATGATCTTAAGAAGATTATAAAGTAACCAACTAGAGGTTCGGAATGATTAGATCAATTATATTTAGAAGTTGAAGCGTTGAGCTCGCACAGTTATGATGTAGTAAATTACTTCAAAGAATTGGATCATAAACAAGTCATTTTACAATGGAACCTTTCGAGTAGCAAAGCACAGAAACCTAATTTTGAAAGTGCACACGTGCAATGTTCCAGAATCAACTGGAATCTTTTTAGAGAATTAAGCTTATCAATTGATTATGAAAGTTTTTTATCTTGAACAATGACGAATTTGTTTCTTCTGTTTCATTGTTATTATCTGATACATTTAGGGCATCTACATTTACGGATGTTATACCAAAGCGAATCAATAGGAAGTTATGTAAGCTAAGAATCAAACGAGATAATATAATGAAATGTAGTCTTATCAATAGTATTAAAAAATGAGGTTAGATTTGATCGATAAAGAAATTAATTCATCACTGCTGATAATCCGTCAAAGATCAGAGAGAATTATTTTGGCTAAACTGAAGAGTAATCCTAGACTAGGATACAAACTCCTCACAGACTACAGTAAATATAAGGAAAAATTAAAGCTTATATTACCTGTGGGTAAAACTGATTATGAATTTCTCTGTGAATTGGATGAAGTATTTGGCAACTTGTTATGTAATCCACAGAACGAAAGCAATTTCATTGATCTACCGGATCCTTCGGGAAACCAGGATCTAGGACTTGTTATTGACAGTGATGCATTGATAGAATTAATGTTAAAAATAAAATCAAAAAAACAAAAAGATCACCTTGGTATATCGATTGATAACCTACTTCAATTACCTTTAAATTTTATGAATGCGCTCTGCAATTTTATAAATAGAATTTTTTAAAAATGGGAAATCACCAATAGATATACTAACAAAAGTAGCTAAACCTTTGCCAAAAGTAAGTAAGCCAACGTGTGCCAGTGATTATAGATTAATCTCTATTATCCCCTTGTTTTTAAAGATAATAGAACGATTGATACTAGATCATTTAGAACGTATGTTGCCGGCTGATTTTGATATATGCCAACACGGCTTTACGAAAGACAGGTCGACAACTACTAATATGCTCTCTATGTGGAAACATGTAATTACATTAGATGAGAAAAAGTTAGATGCATTAATTGTATTTATAGATATCTCAAAAGCTTTTGACTCTATATCTTTTGATGCTATTTTGAATGCGATTAATTTATTGAACACTGATCCGAATATGTTTAGATTACTTACTAAGATCCCTAACGGTCGAGTTTGCAAATTCGCTGATGATTTGAAAATAATCTTTCCAATTGATCCAAATAATGTCGAATTCTCCAAAAATAATTTGACACTAGATTTGTATGATTTAAGTAGATACTTGTTAACACTAGGGCTGAGAATAAACAGTAAAAAGACGAGAGCTTTAAAAATAGGTAACAGAACAGAATTTAATTATGTTTATTTTCATGATGCTGAGATTAATGATGTTTTTGAGATTAAACTTATGCAAGAAATTAAGGATTTAGGCATAACTATTCATTGTACGGCTTCTGCTGAGAGACATATTGAAAGGATAGTAGGCAGTGCCAAGAACAGATGGGCATTAATAAATAGAAATATTATATCGCATGAAATAAAATTTAAAATGTTTATAATATGGATTAGACCGATACTAGAATATGCTGCCGCTACTTGGAATCCTTTAACAAAGGGTTTGTCTAATAAGATAGAAGCTGTACAAAGAAAAGTTGTGAAACAAATTAGTCCTATCTCCTGCACTATATACGCCAGTAGATTGCAGTTTGTATCACTGCATCCTTTATGGTTTCGGAAGATGTGCTCTTGCATAAAAGCTTTACATTTGAACCAGTGGACTGGTGCCTATATGAATCTAATAATACCTACACCATCGGTGGGGAATGTTGCGAGCAAGCTATTCTCTTTTTCAAAAATTTACAAAATTTACGATCAATTGCCAAAGGAGCTTAGAGAAACGTATCCATCTTAGATGTCTTTTAAATTTTTATCTACCGAACTAGAAAAAGTGTTCAATCCTGCTGATATTTTTAATTTTGATTATGGTAATACTTTCTCATGGTTAAATAAAAGACAGGATTAATTGTTTTTCAGCAACATAATTTCTCGAGAATCTATCTTCAAATTTTGTATTATTAAAACTGAAATTTTATGCATTATATCATCTTGTTAATCAACAATGCATACAATCAATTATTAGTCATGGTTCAATTTTTTCTTACAAAATGTTATACTCGAATTATACCTTAAATTTTCCTAATTTTGATGAAGTATCTATCACTCTTTACAGCTGAACTTTCTGATGCTGATAAATTGTACAGTACAACTAATTGCACATATATATGTGATGTGATATCTTTTTATATTGTACATTTTCTAATTTTATTATTTGATGGAACATGTGTGGTTTGAATCCAAATAAAGATATTCTATTCTATTCTATTCTATTCTATAGATGCATATTTAGAGGCACTGTGGTGCCAGATCAGTTATTCGAATATATCTGGATTAATCAACAAATTTAGAACACATAAATTCCTCACTAAGGTCAACTGTCCTGCATGCTTACTCTAAATACTATTATCCACTATATCAAAATAAGATTTAGTGCAAAATATATATTTTCTTCTATTCTATTCTGTAGAGGCTCCAAACCTATTGTTATCTGAGATACCCAAAGATGCCAGATCGTGATCAGTCTTCTTTGTATAAAAGAATCTAACAAGCTTGTACTCTCATTCACATCTATTAAATTCATAACTGCCATATCTTAAGCTAATTTGCTAGTGTCCTCAAACTTAAGATTAGCTTCCATGTTGATCGTACTTAATTATTAATTTGATAATTAATGTTAGGCAATCGGAATGTGAAACCTTTTACGTTGCAAGACACCCGAACAAATTGTAATACATGGCTCCGCGTTACAACCCAATGATGTTCGATTTTGACAAATACAGTGCTTTTTAAGGTCAAATAATCTAACTCTGTTCTTACACAATATTTCTCTTAACTGTGATTTTAGAAAAAATCTCTGTTAGTTTCAAGCAGTTTTAATTGAGATTTCTTGAACTGCAATTTTATTTGTAATTAATAGGGTTTTTATGAAATAGATAGAACCGCGCGCGATACGGATGAAACACGCGGTGGACTATTGTGTCACAGTGGATTTATTTCGCTTAGTTGGATTATTCGTTGTTTACGCAAAGGATTTACTGTTCACATTTAATTATGCCTACTCGAACTTCAGAGAATAATGGATTAATATAATGACATGTGTGTCTATATTTGAATAGCATAGAATAAAATAGAATATCTTTATTTGGATTCAAACCACACATATTCCATCAAATAATAAAATTGGAAAATGTACAATATATATATTAAAAAATTATCACATCACAATAATTGTGCAATTAATCTCATGTAGATAAGTATATCTCACTAGTTGTACTATACAATATATCAATATCAGAAAGTTCGACTGAAAAGAATAATATATACATCATCAAATTAGGAACAATTAAGGTATAATTCGAGTGTAACATTATGCAAAAATTGAGAACCATGACTAGCAATTGATAGTATGTATTGTTGACTACTATGATGATATAATGCATAACATTTCAATTTTAATAAAACAAAACTCGGAAATAAAAATCTCAAGAAAATCTGTTTCCGATAACAATTATCCTTGACTCTTAATCAACCATGAGAAAGTATTATCATAATCAGAATAAAAAATATCAGCAGGATTGTAGACGTTTTCAAGTTCAGTAGATAAAAATTTAAAAGACATCTTAGATGGAAGCGTTTCTCTAAGCCCACTTGGCAATTGGTTATAAATTTTGTAGATCTTCGAGAAAGAGAATAACTTGCTCGCAACATTCCTCACCAACGGAGGAGATATTGCCAAATGTCCAGATTTAGTTCTTATTTCATGACTCTTTCTTATCGGAGTCATATAGGCACCAGTCCACTGGTTCAAATGGAAAACTTTTATGCAATAGCACATCCTCCGATAACACAAAGATTGCAATGACACAAACTGTAATCTAGCGGCGTATATAGTGCAGGAGATAGGACTAATTTGTTTAACAACTTTTCTTTGTACAGACTCTATCTTATTGGACAAACCATTTTTTAATGGATTCCAAGTAGCGACAGCATATTCTAGTATCGGTCTAATCCATATTATATACATTTTAAGTTTTATGTCATTCGATAAGATATTTCGATTTATTAGTGCCCATCTTTTCTTGGCACTGCCTACTATACTTTCAATATGTCTCTCAGCAGAAGCTGTACATTGAATAGATATACATAAATCCTTAATTTCTTGCATAAGTTTAATTTCAAACACATCATTAATCACAGCATCATGAAAATAAACATAATGAAACTTTGTTCTGTTACCTATTTTTAAAGCTCTCGTCTTTTTATTGTTTATTCTCAGCTCTAGTGTAATCAAATATCTACTCAAATCATACAAATCTAATGTCACATTATTTTTGGAGAATTCGACATTTTTTGGATCAATTGGGAAGATTACTTTTAAATCATCAGCGAATTTGCAAACTCGACCGTTAAGGATCTTAGTTTCCAAATGTGCAAATACGATTTTAAATAAAATTGGCCCCAAACTTGATCCCTGTGGAACTCCACTCGTTACTCGTTTCGATTTTGATATCAAATCATTTACTTGAATACTCATTCTTCGATTATATAAATAGTATTTAAGTAATCTAAAAATATTCGGATCAATATTCAACAAACTAATCGCATTCAAAATAGCATCAAAAGTTATAGAGTCAAAAGCTTTTGAGATATCTATAAATACAATTAATGCATCTAACTTTTTCTCATCTAATGAAATTGCATGTTTCCACATAGAAAGCATATTAGTAGTTGTCGATCTATCTTTCGTAAAGCCATGTTGACATAAATCAAAATCAGCCGGCAACATACATTCTAAATGATCTAGTATTAATCGTTCAATTCTCTTCAAAAACGAATGGATAATAGAGATTAATCTATAATCACTGGCGCACGTTGGCTTACTTATCTTTGGCAACGGCTTAGCTACTATCGTTAGTATATCGATTGGTAATTTCCCATTCTTCAAAATTCTATTTATAAAGTTGCGAAGCACATGTCTAAAAGATAAGGGTAATTGAAGCAGGTTATCAATCGAAATACCAAAGTGATCTTTTTGTGTTTTTGATTTGATTTTTAACATCAATTTTATCAATTCATCACTGTCAATAACAAGTCCTGATTCCTGGTCTCCCAAAAAATCAGGTAGTTCCATAAAATTTCTTTCATTCTGTGGATTACATAACAAGTTGCCAAATACTTCGTACAATTCACAGAGAAATTCATACTCAGTTTTATCCACAGGTAATATAATCTTTAACTTTTCCTTATATTTACTGTAATCTGTGAGGAGTTCGTATTCACTTCAATTCAGACATTTGTGTAAGAATAACTGCTTGTGTGCAAAACATTTTTCTTTACGAACAAAGCTCATTTTAACTTCTACAGTCCAGAAGACGGACAATTTAGTTTGACTGTGAATGGTTGTTAAGACATACTTTTGTGTTAAAATTTGTTTTTATTGCCGACCAACACATGGTCAATTTGGACTAACTGTGAATTCTATTTCTATTTGCAACATTGTGTACAATATACGTGTGACAAATCATCTTTGCCTTCTCACATCAACCATCCAAAAAAGATCAGAGACTGATTATATGCACGGGTAGTAATAATAGCCACTATGAATATGTAGGACAGGTACAGAATCACGGACTAGATAGGTACCCCACAAAAACACTCCTAAAAAATAACTTGGAAAGAAATGGACGTGAAAAACAGAATTATTAAATTACCTATTCCAGAACGCCCCCAATATGTACGATAAAAGACAATGTGTTAGCAGGAATATATTGTGGAAATCGAGTAAACGTAAATAAAGGAAATGAAATAAATGCAGCACGCCGAGGATATAACAACCAGTCACTTATAGACAACCGAAACTGAAACTGCGCACAATTAAATGTATATATACTGTCAAGTATTTAAACAAAAAACGTTCTAGAAAAATAAACGAATAATTTCTTTCTTAATAAAATTCGTTTCAATCAGCCAAGGTGGTTTAAATATATCAATTATTGTCACTTTAATTTTGTCGGAGGAAATATCTTCCTTCACATACACCACCTAAAAAAAGACGGCTAATAATAGACGTAATCATAATTCTTCGGCTGACGTTGTACTCTTCCAGAGCGTGTTGTGCATAATGGCGCCCCTGAAGTCGGCAGCGCGCCCTTTACTGTTGTCACTGGTTTGTAAGGGGTATTTTGCGGGGTTGCTTTCTAGTTCATGATTCCATGCTCGTCCTACATATCAATGGTGGCCATTATTACTACCCGTGCGCCTAATCAGTCTCTGATCCTTTTCGGATAGTTGATATGAGAAAGCCGAAACTTGGTTTCATACATATATTAGATATAATGTTGCAAATAGAAATATAAGTCACAGTTAGTCCACACTGATCATGTATAGGTCGACAATAAAACAGATTTTAATGCAAGAATAGGTCTTAAACACCATTCACAATTGGACTAAATTGTCCCTCTTCTAGACGAAAAAAATTAAAATGATTTATATTTACAAAGAGAAATGTTTTATGCACAATCAGTTATTCGCTTATAAATGTCTGAATCGAACTGTATTTATACCATCGATTTAAAATATATGATTATATGGAAAAAGTAATCGTTAAAAATTATCATTAAAAATGACGGGGTAAGCCCCATAAAGACTTCAATGACAATAAACTCGATTGAAAATCCATGACGACATGAATGGAATCAAGGTTAAAAGTTATCACTAAAAAGGAATATGTAAATCGTTTAAAGACTTCAATGATAAAAACTCAACTGAAAATACATGATGACATGAATGGAATCAATGTTAAAAGTTATCACTAAAAAGGAATATGTAAATCGTTTAAAGACTTCAATGATAAAAACTCAACTGAAAATACATGATGACATGAATGGAATCAATGTTAAAAGTTATCACTAAAAAGGAATATGTAAATCGTTTAAAGCCTTCAATGATAAAAACTCGACTGAAAGTACATGATGATATGAATGGAATCAATGTTAAAAGTTATCACTAAAAAGGAATATGTAAATCGTTTAAAGACTTCAATGATAAAAACTCGACTGAAAGTACATGATGACATGAATGGAATCAATGTTAAAAGTTATCACTAAAAAGGAATATGTAAATCGTTTAAAGACTTCAATGACAAAAACTCACAAATATTTAGTTCACTGCTTGCTATGGTTTTAAACTCATGTCATTATACTAATCCATTATTCTCTGAAGTTTGGATAGGCCTTCTTGAATATGCACAGTAAATCCAAAGTGTAACTAATCCAACTAAGCGAAATAAGTTCGCAATGACACCATAGTTCACCGCGTGATCCTCGCGGATCGCGCGCGGTTATGTTTATTTAATAAAAACCCTTGTAAACGCCCCGGCTTCGAGTAAATGCCGTACGACGTTACAAACTCGGTTAAGGTGCTCTGAATATAGATATTGTTATGATAGGGGGGCCCTTAAGAGGGCCTGGTCGTGCGTTCTCCTGAATTATTCAGAGTGTGAAGATGTCCTAGAGCCTTGGGTTGACTCTGGCTAATGTTCATTCTGTTGTCGCGTTGTAATCACGATGTGGAAAACTTCGTTCAAGTTCTGCAATTACTTGGCTCGTTTTGCTGGTTGTACCGCAACAAGATGAGTCACGGATGTAGCCAATTTTTGGTGAAACAACTCAAATCGCCAGCGTAGGTATTGACAGCCGACAGAACGCACTCGCGTAACGCAAAGCAGAATGCAAATGCGACAACTGACTTGCATGGTAAATTGCCGTGCTTAAATAGCATGCCATAGAAATATATGTCTACTTGCACATTATTGGTTAAACGGCAAGTTTCGATTTTTTCTCATTGGTGCAACGTAAATAAAATTGAATTTAATTTACGCAATATGTCGGCCGTTAATTTGTGTCGTTACACCCTATTAGTTACAAATAAAATTGCAGTTCAAGAAATATCGATTAAAACTGCTTGAAACTAACAGAGATTGTTCCTAAAATCACAGTTAAGAGAAATAATGATTAAGAACAGATTTAGATTATTTGACCTTAAAGAGGACAGAATCGAACATCGTTGGTTTGCAACACGGAGCCGCGTGTTACAAGTTCTGCTACTTCGCCTGCTATTGACAGAACGCTTTCATAGAATTATAAATAGAATATTGAAGAATCGGAAATTACCAATCGATATACTAATGATAGTAGCTAAACCTTTGCCAAAAGTAAGTAAGCCAACGTGTGCCAGTGATTATAGATTAATCTCTATTATCCCTTCGTTTTTGAAGATAATAGAACGATTGATACTAGATCATTTAGAACGTATGTTGCCGGCTGATTTTGATATATGCCAACACGGCTTTACGAAAGACAGGTCGACAACTACTAATATGCTCTCTATGTGGAAACATGTAATTACATTAGATGAGAAAAAGTTAGATGCATTAATTGTATTTATAGATATCTCAAAAGCTTTTGACTCTATATCTTTTGATGCTATTTTGAATGCGATTAATTTATTGAATATTGATTCGAATATTTTTAGATTTCTTAGATACTATTTATATAATCGAAGAATGAGTATTCAAATAAACGATTTGATATCTAAATCGAAAGTGTAACAAGTGGAGTTCCACAGAGATCAAGTTCGGGGCCAATTTTATTTAAAATTGTATTTGCACATTTGGAAACTAAGATCCCTAACGGTCGAGTTTGCAAATTCGCTGATGATTTGAAAATAATTTTTCCAATTGATCCAAATAATGTCGAATTGTCCAAAAATAATGTGACACTAGATTTGTATGATTTAAGAAGATACATGTTAACACTGGGGCTGAGAATAAACAGTAAAAGGACGAGAGCTTTAAAAATAGGCAACAGAACAGAAATTAATTATATTTATTTTCATGATGCTGAGATTGATGATGTTTTTGAGATTAAACTTATGCAAGAAATTAAGGATTTAGGCATAACTATTCGTTGTACGGCTTCTGCTGAGAGACATATTGAAAGGATAGTAGGCAGTGCCAAGAACAGATGGGCATTAATAAATAGAAATATTATATCGCATGAAATAAAATTTAAAATGTTTATAATATGGATTAGACCGATACTAGAATATGCTGCCGCTACTTGGAATCCTTTAACAAAGGGTTTGTCTAATAAGATAGAAGCTGTACAAAGAAAAGTTGTGAAACAAATTAGTCCTATCTCCTGCACTATATACGCCAGTAGATTGCAGTTTGTATCACTGCATCCTTTATGGTTTCGGAGGATGTGCTATTGCATAAAAGCTTTACATTTGAACCAGTGGACTGGTGCCTATATGAATCCAATGAGAAAGAGTCAAGAAATTGGAACTAGAACTGGTCATTTTCCAATATCTCCACCATTGGTAGGGAATGTTGCGAGCAAGCTGTTTTCTTTTTCAAAAATTTACAAAATTTACAATCAATTGCCAAAGTGGCTTAGAGAAACGCTTCCATCTAAAATGTCTTTTAAATTTTTATCTACCGAACTAGAAAAAGTGTTCAATCCTGCTGATATTTTTAATTTTGATTATGATAATACTTTCTCATGGTTAAATAAAAGACAGGATTAATTGTTTTTCAGCAACATAATTTCTCGAGATTCTATCTTCAAATTTTGTATTATTAAAACTGAAATGTTATGCATTATATCATCTTGTTAATCAACAATGCATACAATCAATTATTAGTCATGGTTCCCTTTTTTTCTTACAAAATGTTATACTCGAATTATAACTTAAATTTTCCTAATTTTGATGAAGAATCTATCACTGTTTACAGCTGAACTTTCTGATGCTGATAAATTGTGTAGTACTACTAATTGCACATATTTATGTGATGTGATATCTTTTTATATTGTATATTTTCTAATTTTATTATTTGATGGAACATATGTGGTTTGAATCCAAATAAAGATATTCTATTCTTTTCTATTCTATGATGTAACTCGGTAGAATAACATTTCGATATATTTGACAACGCATCTTCTTAGTTTTGTTGCTTTTTGTTATGTGCCTGCGTGTTTGGATTGCACACATCAGATTCGTCCATGGAACGATGGTCATTCAACTCATCTGATAATTAAGTCCTATCGTCTAACCAGATAAACTGGGGAATGCAACGATCCAAAGTAACACAATCCTCAATGCCATTTACTTCTATGACGACATTTTTGTCTGTCATCCTCTTGACCTTATATGGTCTTTTGTAAAATGGGGTCAGGTAGATTTTCTTATTTTTATTGGTTACATAAACATGCGAAGCCGATCCTAGATCCGATGACACATAGCATTTGTTTTTTACTTTTCTGTATTCGGTTGGATTTAAAAGACATATTTTATCTCTAAGTGCTTCTACAAACCAGTCTAAATAGCTAGAAGCCCAATCAAGAAAACTTGAAGTTTCTATTGGAAGATCTCCAGGCAAATTTAATCGTTCTTCATATACCAACTATTCTATTGAAGTACTTAATTGTGCCTTAAATCTGTTGCGCATGGCAGGTTATACTATAGGAAGATCGTGCATCCTGCTTGTTCTACTATTATATCTTAACGCAGCTTTCAGTTCACAATGCAGACTTTCTATCATCCCATTCACACTTGGGTTGTATGCGCTAGTACGCAATACATTAGTTCCCATGATATTGAGAGATCTTATGAAAAGCTCTGACATAAACCGACTACCACGATCACTATTGACTCTACGGAACACCATAACGCGATATTCAATTATGTAGGATTACGATCAAAACTTTTTGCTCTGTCATATCCTTCAAAATCGCTAAGTAGGATTAGCGACTAAAACGATCTACCATTGTTAGCAGAAAATTTTGATCGTTGAATTCAGGCATTTCGGCAATGTCTGTGAACATGTCTGAACCGTCCAGTTGGTATCCCAATGTTCTGTATCTCTGTTCTGGTATATTTCCGCACCTTAAAAGTTCGACACTTGGCACAGGCTCTTACCCTTACCCGTATGAATTTAGAAATATGCAACCATACGTATCTGTCGTTAACTTATCGAATGGTGGCTTTTATGGATGGATGTCCCAAATCGTGTTATTGTTGGATACACTTAGCGCGTAAGTCCAACGGCACGTTCGTTCGTGGTTGATCTCTGGACGTCTCGCATAACTGTAACACGCGGCTCCGCGTTACAACCCAACGATTTACGATTTTGACAAATACAGTGCTCTTTAAGGTCAAATAATCTAACTCTGTTCTTACACAATATTTCTCTTAACTTTAATTTTAGAAACAATCTCTGTTAGTTTCAAGCTGTTTTAATTGAGATTTCTTGAACTGCAATTTTAT